>JAYMTP010002201.1:0-20650 GCA_036897365.1 Geranium brycei
AGTTGGTGGCGGAGGTGAGGTGAGGTGGGAGACGGCAAGGGAGAGGGTACCGGAGAGGTCGAGGCTGGAGAAACACCCAAACACACATGAGTGGCATGTTTTGAAAATTTGAAGTAAGACCAAGGGTATTTTTGTCTTTTCAATTCAAAATTAACATATTCCATCCAAAACTTTAACGGTAGGTGCTAAGTGTCAATTTTCAATCGTTGTGTGTAACTAGGTGTCCACTTTTGAATATGGGTATAGCTAGGTGTCTATTGGCCTATGTTGAGTGTGGCTAGGTGTACTTTTCTCTTAGAAATTAATAGTATATTGTCCTTTGGGATCGATAAACTCGGGGTCATAAATTACTTCCCTGTATTACTTGTGACCGGTACACTACCGGGAGTCCGAAATTCGACCTGCATCATTTTTGTGTGTCAAGTTTCGGCGCATCAGTAAGAAATAAAAAGTTTTTGGTGTACTCATGTGTCCTTTCCCAAGAAACAAGATGCGAGTTCTGATTTATGGTTGTAATTGGGGCTGCTCATTATCGGTTAACCGAAACCGGCGGTACCAACCAATAACCAAACCGGTAAGGTTTGATTATTAAAATTCAAAACTGAAACCGGACCAAACTAGTCGATAACTGAACAATCGGTTAGCTTAACATTTTTACTGGTTTTACGGTTAAACTAGAACCGATTCTAAATTTTAAGCTAATTCAAATTAATTGTCCTAATTAGAACAATTAACCTTAAAAAATTATAAGTTTCAGACCAAAAGCCCCAAACAAATATACACTATAATTGTTCTCATCCAAAGAGGACAAGCCCAAAAGAAATTATGTCTAATCATGGAGAAATGCTCTCTATTTATAGAGGAGGAGAAAGTTTTTTTTGAGAGTTGGGCGATGTGGTACCTTGAATGCGAACTAATTTGTGAGTTGTGATGGAAAAAATAGTTTAGATATATAAAAACATGTACGTAATATAAACAAAACTTCATTTGGTCTAGTGGTAGGGCTACAGGTTCAATTTCCACTTCTGCCATTTTATTTTTCAATTGTGTCTAGAGGTGGACGAAACTCCCGGTTTCCTCTAGTTAACTGCGGTTTAGCACTTTCAAAACCGAGAATCGATCCTCTAGCTAACCGCGGTTTAGCACTTTCAAAATCGAGAATTGACCGAATGCGCACCGGTTATCTGAAATCGGAACCAGTTCTTTTCGGTTCTGGTTGATTTATCGGTTATCGGTTTGGTTTAAACACCCCTAATTGTAATATAGGGTATAGTACTTGTTAACTCAACTGGTGTGCACCATACTTGATAACCTTCTTAACTCGAAGTACCATTTTTCGACCTTATAAATCAAGAAAAGAGGCAGTATTTGTTAGTAAAGTATGCCCTAGAGTATCACTTTTGTATGCTCGTCGTATATACAACCTCATTTGGCAATATATGTTCTTTGTTATATGAAAATGTTCATTACACTAGAATATAGTCCACAAATATTTCGGTTTAAAAAATCATTTTTAAGTGTTAAAAATATGAGTGACAATTTTATTTAAGAATATTTTTAAATTGTTCATGGTCATATGATGTGTGATTGGGCATCACAAGTTCATAGACCATCACCTTCATTTGTATTTATGATTAACATGAAATGTTAATGATATAAAAATAGTGAGTTTCGTACTACTTGATATGAGATGTCAATATAAACATGTGGGCACTCTTGTAATGAGGTGGGCCGAACTATAACATTGTATGATAGCTTAGAGTTTTATTGCAAGTCAACTATTTATCTTATAGGTCATGATTGTGCATATTATTCTCTTACTAATATGTGATGGGTCGAGTGGTGAGAAGCTCACACTAATATATGTGAGGTATTGAGTTTGAATTTTGGTACATCTACTAATGAATCTTTAAAGAAGTTATGGTTTGTGATACACAATGTTTACGGTTTCACTTACGTTACATTAGTGTTATATATATATATATATATATAACGAGATACACAACCAATTAGGTCAAATCAAAGCAACCCAAATCTACCAAACAACAAATCGAAGAACCTAGTAATCAGATCGAGCACAGATCGATCGATCGAGAGAGACTCGAGGGAAGGTGGAGCTCTGGGCCCAGACGCTTCCGTCTTGGCCGACGATGGCGGCAGCGGAGAGGTGGTTTCCCTCGATCTCGCACATCATATAGTCATCCACGTAAGCTTGCCACGACATCTTTCTTCTTCTTCTCTGGGAAACGACCGTAGACGACGGCGGTGTCAAAGCTCGAAGCAAGGCCCCGAAGTCCAACTTCGAGAGAAAATTGAAACACCAGCTCAAACAAGAACGCCATCAAGCCTCTCTCAGAAATTGAATACATATATTCTTGTATTTGATATATGTATATCACAGTGCTTACTGAAAATATGCATTTAGATATATATTAGTTTTCTGTTCTATGAAGAAGTTGCTCCTAAAAGTTGAAAATCAAGCAACATATGAGAAATTACGGGTAGTTCTCAAATTAGGGGAAGTTGAAAAATAATAATAATAATAAATGATGGCATGATCCTGAAACTTTGATGAACAATTAGGGGTAGTTTTGTCATTTTGCAATGAACAATTAGGGACGAGATTGAACCGGTCAAACCGGTCTAATTTCTCAAACCAATTAGGGGTATTTTAGTCTTTTTCAAAAAATTAGGTTTTCCGTCCAAATTCTAACGGTGTTAGGGCAAAGTGTAAAAAAAACACAATTAACGTACCTTAATTTGAACTTTTTAGTATAATCGTAGTAAAGTGTAACACGCATCACTATAGTACGGGCAAAGTGTAATTAACCTTAACTATTGTCACCTCCATATCTCAAAACACTAACTCGGCTTCTCTACCCTCTATCAGATCTCATCCTTAGCCAATCAATCCAAGTTTTGTTTGGTCTGCCTCACCACCAACTCCGCTCTGATCTCCTCCATCGATGCCTCCGACTACCGGAACTCGTAGAGCAGGATCCCCATCTGACCGTCGATCTGGCTTTTGATCTCGCATGGGACCCACTATTGTAGCCTTCAACGAGAAATTAGAGTCCGGCCAGGAATCAGCGAAGTTGGAGAGCAAGATTGTGTGAAGCACCGAGCTCACATTTCTCATTGCTAGAGCACTCCTATGAATCGTGTCAATAGGTCGATTGAAAAATTGAGAAAAATGTCAAATACCCAACAAAATTTTGAATTGCGTCCATTTAAAAACAGAGACCCATCAAAAACTGAAATGCATTAAAAGGGTGGATTGAAATTTTGAGAAAAATATTAAACTAGAAAGAGTTCCATTCCCATAAAAGTTGAAAAATGAATTGTATCGAATGAGTTGATCGGAACAGACCTAGCAAGAGAGGTAGGGGTAAAAGTGCGGTGGTCAGCGAGGGTGGAGGAGACATTCAACCCGTCGAAGCTCAAACACTATCTTTAACAAGAAGCTTGACTTTTATTTATTTATATTAGTTTTAACTGTAATCGTGAATAAGTAATTTAGAGATTTTGGAATGTGTATTTTTGTCATTTTTAAAAATTTTGATACAAAAGTAAAGTTTAATTTAGTAACATAATACCTTTAAATTTTCAAACATGATACACGTGTAAAGATCAATGTAATAACACAAAAAAATTTCTAAAAATAATATCATTTTTGTAGGTTGCAGCCAAAACCTCTATCTCATTTTTTTAATACACAACTCTTATTAATTATACATTCTTTTCACTTAACACCTTCTAATATTTTGGGTGATATCATAATTATTTAATATTATATTTTGATCAAGAGATAATATTACGTGTGTACACTTGAAAAAAGATTAGCATGTAAGTACAGCTAAACTATTTTGTAACTCTGTAGGTCACAAAAATGAAAACAATTGTCATTGTTAATAAGTCTGTTATTTTTTTATGAAATGATGATTTTTTCTCTTATTTGAATAACTGATTTATGTTAAATGTCAGAGCATATTAGTCTTTTCAAATAAAATTTTTAAAAGTATGATTTGTCTAGTTTGGACCGAAATAGACCGATCTGATTTGACTCAATTTAATTTAACCAAAATGAACCGGTCTGATTTGGATGAAATGGACTGGTTCTTCTCCGATCCAGTTCCTTTGTTCACTGCTCTTCTTCTTCGGCGGTTTTCACCGTTTTCCGGCGAGGTCCGAAGCTTTTTTCCGGTGGAAATAGAGGGAAGTGGATAGAAGGAACCAGTTTCGACACTTTCTTTTGTTTTTTCGGACTTCGTCGACAACCACCTACTTGCGCTTCGTAATCTCTGCTCACTGAAACTTCCTGGTCATGCCTCCAGCTACTCAGGCGGAAGCTCCGGCCGTTCATGGTTGAGCCATAGAGTATCGGAAGCGAGTCGAATCTGGGCAGGAAAGGTCTTTCAGATATGGGCTCTGTGAAGAGTGTTTCAGGAGGCTCTCTTCCGGCTCGCAGCACCATCTGGTGATGCGTTCGTCGTTCCTCCCACCATGAATCCCCTACCTCGTGGCTCCTCTCAAGTCCGCAACTGAGAAAATAGGAGTTAAATCATATCTGGGCATATCGGAAAATTCAGATTTAGAGCTCCGCTGGCTTCAACTAGCTTCAAATCTTAAAATATTTTCTGGTTTTCGTTTTCCGTGAAGAATTGGAGCTCAACTTGCTTTATAGGTTCTGGGTTTCCTAAGCTACGGGAACGAACTGCCGAGAGACAGCAACAAGAGGCTGTCGGGACCTGGGCATCGATCTTCTCTTCCTCACCTACCCATCAAATTGAAACAACCTAATCGTTCTTCTACTTTTCTTCTTTTTTTTGTTCTAAAATTTCTGGGATGTAGTTGCTATGGTCATTAAAGCTGTTATTAAAAAAGCTCATGGCGTGTGTTCATCTGTTGTCACCACAATTTTAGCAAACTTTAAAAAACACAAAATAGGTGGATCTGTTCCCAAATCTCAAATTCTAATCAGTTGAAATCCTGAATCCCAAATCGACTTGGTCGAACCAGAAATTGATTCGATCAAGCCGGTCAGACCATTTCAAAAGAGTGAAAATTTTGAAAATTTAAAAACAAGAGGGGCAAAATCATCATTTCATATTTTTTGTAACTGAGTTTATAACTTCATTTAGATAACCTATAAAGTTAAAAATTGTGATAATTGTGTACCTAAGTGACTTTATCCCTTTGGTCAATTATGTTATCATCTTAGACAACATTACTCAAACTACCCCTAACTGACTTTCCTTCATATTTCTTTTTCTATGGTTATTATTCTTCATCCTCTCGCTAATTAACTCAATACGGTTTAGGCTAAGACTATTGCAGCTGCTTGATTTCGGCCCCAACAGAATATGTCAAAATTGGTTCCGACTCACAAATCCTAAACTAGTGCATGTGAATCTCTCTAGTGGTGCAAATCAAAAATCCTAACAGACCCATAACTCGGTCTTCTTGTTGCCACTCAAGAGGCTCTTCTACTCGATCGGGCTTCCAGCGCTAGCGCTGCTTGTCAAGACTTGCAGCAACCAGAGGTGGGCGTCATGGATCTGTATGAAGACCAGAGACGTCCAAGACCACTAATAGAAAATGTAGAGGCAAACTGTTTTTTAAAAATTGTAATTTGGAGGTATTTTTGTTATTTACAAAACTTTTAACGATGTTAAACTAAAGTGCAACATATAAATACTAAGGGTACCACAGAAAATATTTCTTAATTAAGAGGCTTTAAGTGCTAAATAAGTATACCTAAAAATACTTTTGAGTTGTTTTTATTCAAGGTTAACTTAGCACAACACAAATACTAGTGCATCCGCAGATGTAAAGTCATATGAGTGAGCACTTAGCCAAAACAATCAATAACAAGAAGTATACTGAGGAAAGGATATCAAATATAAACAATCCCATAATATGGAGTTCAAAGATGTCAATGACATGTCAAATCCTTTTCATTTCAAGCAATATCTAAGCCAACAACCTAATGATACTTGAGTGTTGTAGATATAAGGAACAGACTGTGATTATAACAAGAAAAACAACGCATACTATGAATATGATGATGATGATGTCCGTCTAATCAAGCTTCCAATTGTCAAGTGTATCGGTACGTTTTCACTTGAGAAAAGTACAGGCAAGAAACATGAAAACATAAGATACCAGTGATGTTAGGAGTTCCAATGTCCATGTTGGGCTTAGAGAACTTGTCGGCAATAAGGGCACCACCGTAGAACCACATACCCACCCGGCTGCTAGAGCTCCAAATCTGCATATAAAGACATCAATCCGCTAAGTAAAGTAACCAAACAGACAAGAATAAAATTAACGAGATAGTAGGATATTGCCATTCACAATTTACCCGATAATGGACGCTCTACGCAGGTTCTGTGTCTTCTCTCTCAGGAAGTATATGCAAGCTACCAAGGACACTGCCACCTGCATATAAAATTATATAAATATAACACCGCTCTCTTTCAGGGAAATTATTGTCTCTGTCAAGATACAGAGACAATAATAGTACGTTGTACTTGACAGATACACTTACGTCCCATCTTATAATTGCCTAAAAACACGCCATTTTAAATTTAAAAGAAAATGAACAAGACAGAAGCCCATGCAACCCATCTATCACACAGATCAAGTAAATTATAAGTGCATCCTTTTAAGAGTTTAGGAGTTCATAGTATAGAGAATTTCTCAGAGCCAGGTAGATTTATTTATTGAAGAATAACGGAAATCACAATCTCGGAAATGCATTGGGGGGGCGGAATCACCGAACTAACTTATGTGTTTGGTTCGTAAAATATATTTCAACCAAAATAACTTTGAAACCAAAAGGCAACTTAACTTCTCAAGTATACAAAACAAGAAAGTTTTTATCATTCATAAATCTTGAGAAATGTGCAGTTGGTTGTGGAATACCCTTTAAATTTCACTATTTATTATAATGTTTTTATGCAACAGTTGTGTTTCCAAGCAGTCACATCACATGGATATACTGATTGCAAAAAGTAGGGTGTAGGAATAAATCGACACAATAACACGTTGTAAGCTGAAAACCCTACTTGGGCTCCTTCAATATTATAATTTATATACACTAGAGAGAGTTGTCAACGCTATGTAGAAACGGAGAACAAACCTGAAACGCAGGACCACCCTCAGCTGAATTCATAATACTCCAGCCACCCATGAATGCGAAGAGGAATAATCTTCTAGAAATAACCTCAATTGGAGGAGCCTCCACAAAACTAAGCATGCTAAGAACCCATGGTGGTGATTCCTCGACTTTCTTCTTCAATTTAGTTTTCAGATTAATTTTTGTTTTCTTCCTTTGTCTGAAGCTGGCCATAAGTAATTTCTCAAAAGCTTCTTCTATCGATTCTACACTTCTCTCATTTCCAGCATATTGCTCCAATAGAAAATCGCGAGACCCCCAAATTTCTTCCTCGGAAGCATAGGGACTTATACCCAACCGCTTGTAAGGATCCCTAACACGGACTCGAGGAAACTTTGGAGCATTACCTACAAACAAAACGAACAAACAATGGATATGAACTTCCGCATCCATCATAAAGCAAGATGACAAAATTGCAGGGAAAACTTAAGGGCTTGTGTAAATCCTTTCGAATCCAACAATTTATACCATATGATGGGACCATCAAGTAACACAACTTGAGTTAATTCTTCCTAGTCACAAGAGCAAATTAAATCATGTAAAGAGATGCGCACAGAGGCAAAGGAAAGAGAGAAATAAGAACTAAAAAATGAGGATAAATAGACCACCGCTGACAAGTTATCACAGTCTCAGGCCAATATAAATGCCCTGCTTTTTAAAATTAACAATATAACAGTAATGGTAATACCCAATTCCTTCCAATTGAACAAGTTCTGCACACAAAAAATAGACCTCTGATAATGAAGAATTAATTAGAAGATGAGAACAAAGACTGGCCCTTGCAAAAATCTACACAGAAAGTTATAGCCTGCTGGATACTTCATCTGAATCACATACAATTGATGTATCCTGCAAATCGTCTAGATTGCAGTGGAAATAATAAACCAACAATGAAATTTGATCAGTGCTTATTTCAGGTGCTAGTGGTGTGGCACTTAAGTGTACTGGGAACTGAAAATGCTCCCACTGCAAAGAAGACAGTAGTTGAAAATATCTTATGATAGCCCGCACATCAAGAATATGTAACATGACATATTGCAGGGCATCAACACCTGACAAATCTACCTCTCCCACAATGATCAAAATCAAACAGGAATGATAATTGATAATAATGTACAAGTAGACATAGTAGTGCACACTGCACAGTCACCTAAGCAGTATATCCTGACAAGGAATTTTGTTTCAAACTCAACCATTATTAGGATTATAGTGTCATGATGCTATGATTCCAATAAACTAGGGCAAAATGGGTACCTCCATAAGGTGTATCCACCGAACATCTAGGGCTTCGAAGATGGGGCAAATGCTTCGGAGACTTGTTGGCCATCTGATAACGAGAACTGCAGGAGGAAAATACAGTTGAAAGCAAATGAAATGAATTCAATCAAAGGGTACTCTAAGAAAAGACAATTTATTAAGAACTGCAACAAAATTGAACATCAATTGGATTATAAGGAGACCATAGATAAGAGTAGGTTAAAAGGTTGAGAAATTTACGGGTTGAGGGGAAGAAGAGGAGTGAAGATGCTAGGGTTAGCGAGAAAGAGCGAAGCCATGGTGATGATTTTCGCGAGAAACCAAAGAGAGAATTGAAGGTAGGATAAGGGGAGGTCAGGTACAAAAGCCGCCCCGGAGAGGAAAGTAGGTGGAGACCAAAGCCTACGCCAACATCGACTGGACGATGAAGACAGAGATGAGGATGTGAATTATATATCGGGAAAACATAAGATTAGGTGATTTCAGCTTCTTTTTATTTTTGGATAATTACCGATAAATATATTCAATTATACACTGTACCTACTTTTTATTTTTATTCTTTTACAGTATTTGGATTTTATTTAATTTATTTTAAAGATAACGTCATAAGCAGGTAAAAGGTTAAATTTTCAAATAATATAATTATTGATAAATATGAAATGATGATCTTATCCTCCTTTATGCTTATGATCAAGGGGTATATTTGTCTCTTCAAATAAAATAGATAAATGTGAAATGGCAGTTTTGCCTTTTTCTTCAACAAACTCTTCCCTCACCTCTGACCTCTCTATTTTCTCCCCCGACAATTCTCCCACCTCCAATGACCTCGTTGGATTTAGAATTCACAAGCATATATTGTAAGCATTCACCTGCTTCCGATGACCTCCTCAGCACCGTCACTATGTAGGCGGATTCTTCTCTCACCTTTTTCGAGGATTTAAGGTTACAGTAAATCGACTCCAACAATGAGAACAATTTCGATTTCAACACCAGATCCTGCAATTTGCGATCAAAGCCCTGTAAGACCCAATTTTCGAACTGGCCCAGTTGGTCGACGAGGATAAGTTGTTGAAGCTTTGGAATCCATGGATTGTAGTTCCAGAGATAAGGGAGAGGGAGAGGGCCCAAGGCAAAGGACATGGAGAATGAGCGCAACGACACTGGTTGCTTTGACGGCGATTCTTGAGGGATTTGCAGAGAAATCAACTTGAGACTGTGTGTGTGTGTTTAAAGGAGATGAGAGAGATGAGGGCAAAAACTTCCCTGCATACCTAATTTTTCAATTTTTAATTTGAAAAGAAAAATGAACCATTGAATCACAAGTTAATATTTTTCATTCAATGCAGGGTAAATGATCATTTCATATTTACTAAATAATTATATCATTTAGAAAGTATACAGTGAGGATATTTTTAACTTTTTACGCACCAATTATGTTAGACTTAATGAAAGCTACCTTAAATGTAACTAAAAAAAAGAGTATCGGTAAAAGAAATTAAGTTGGGTAGTGAATTTGGAAATGTGTATAGCTGGGTATAGTTATATGTAATTAGCCATAATATAAGGATACCCATATTTTTGGAAAAATTTCCACCATTACATTTGGCCGGAGGGTGGTGACGCCCCCAGTGACAAAGAAGGAACCCTAGAGTAGAGAAAGAGAGTTTGGTTTAGCAATTAGTCTTGATTTGGAGGTTATGTAGATGGATGTGAAAATTGTATTTCTTCATGATGACAATGTGTTCACCCCTTAGATAAGTTTGTATAGTTTGAAACAAGCACCAATGCAGTGGGTTAATCATACTATTTCTATATGTTGATGTTATGTTGATTAATGGAAATAACATCTCTAGAGTTTAGAGGTTGAAGAAATAGTTGAGTTAAGTTTTTTCAATGAAGGACTTGGGTTTTGCAAAGACTATTCTTGACATCAGAATTACTCGTGATAAATTTGTGAATAATCTGCATATGTCACAAGAGAAATGTATTATGAACAAGGCTAAAGTGGTGAGCTCTATTCTTGCTACTCACTTTAAGCTAAGTACACAACATAGCCCTTCTATAAAGAAAGAGATGGACTACATGGATAAAGGTCTGTATGACTCAACAGTAGGAAGTTTCATGTACTCAATGGTGTGTATAATGCATAATATTGCTCATGCAGTTGGTGTTGTGAGTTGTTTTATGTCAAATATGGCTAGAGAGTATTGAGATGTAGTCAAATGGATTATGAGATATTTTTGAATCTTGGTACATACGGGTTTTCCCTTCAGATGCTGACAAAGGGGTTAAAAGCCCGATCACACAATTCTCCGAAAGTCGGTCCAGAACAAGGGGTTTTCCTGATTCGCTGATAAAAAAAATGGATTATGAGACATTTTCGAAGTAGTTCTAATTACACTCACTTTTAGAAGTGGAGAACTAGTGTTGGTTGACTACCATGATTCACGTATGGCAAGAAATGTTGATATTAAAAAAAGTCCACTTCAGATTGTCTGATAAAATTTTTAGGTTGAGCATTTTCTTGGCAGTCAAAGCTACATAAGTGTGGTGCACTTTATACGACACGATTGAATACAATGCAACAACTGAAGTTTGGAAAGAGTTGTTTTGGATGAAGAGATTCACTGGGGAGCTCAGTTTCAAGCAACAACGATATGTAGTTTATTGTGATAACCAAAGAGTAATTCATTTGAGTAAGAATTTCATGTTTCTTGCAAAGTCGAAACATATTGATGTGAGATACCATTGACTCAGATATGCACTCGAAGACAAGTTAATTGATATTGAGAAAATGCATACGGATGATAATGGTTATGATATGTTCACGAATGCATTACCAAAAGAGAAGTTTGATGTTTTTCGTATGATCGCCGAGATGGTGATGTCCTCCACTTATTTGAATAATGGGAAGACTTTTTGGTATTTATGTCATAAGGGAAGACCCAAAGCCTCTGTGGTTAGTAGCCCACATGGAGGAGAAATCATAATTGAAAATAAGTATTTAGGAAAATCACACTAATTATACTCAAAATTGTGTCTTTCTAGTATAGGTACACTCAAGTTTAATTTATTCTTTCCCGGTCACTCAAATTGTACCTTTTCTCATGTTTAGTCACGATATGAGCTCATTCAAAGATGAAAAGGGGGAACTTAAGTGAGTTGTAAAGAGAAATTTAAACATTGTTGTCCGTATATTATAAATACAGCATTTGTGTGTATTTATGTGTTTTTCCTAAATATTATTATGTTTGTCTGTATTTACACATTTTTAGAAAATTGGTCCTGATCATACTAATTTACAACGAGTATGACGTTCCACTTTGACCAAATTCGTTGGAGGGCTTTCATCAAATATATTAGAGCAATTTCTGCGACGAGGAATCCTCCTACGAACTCAAGCACTAATCACGCTTATTGATTTCGACATCTAAAGCTAACACATCTTCAAGCCTACCTTCAATTGCCCAATCATCGTCGTTGCTTTTGAAATGATTTTGGACCCACGAGAACAAGATCGAGCGAGAAGAGCAGGAGTATATATGTGTCTTGGAGTTGTTAATCCACATAAGAGCCTAATCAGCCTTCTTTACAACGTGGAGGTTGCGTTGATCGAGTGGAAGAGATATATTTTCTCGAAAAAGTCTTCACTAGAGAAATCACTCCAATCTAGCTTATGACAACCTTCAATGAAAATTTTGGCAAAATGACGTCGTATGCATCTTCTTCAACTTCGAGTAGCCTCCATTTTTTTATCAGATTTAGTTACAAGGATCTGACTATAATTTTGGATACAAAACTCCGATTTTGTCGATTTAAAAGCTAAAATGTTCGAAATTTAATCATCTAAATGTTTTTAAAGAAACTTATGCAATAAGACGGATTTAGAAGAAGGGTACAAGAAAAAGATGGGAGGAGAAGTCATACCCTTAGCTCTCAATCAGGTGTAAACAAATCCGCTATAGCAAAAATGCGAGTAACTCTGTTTCCTGATCTATTAACAAAATCAACCTTCATATCAAAATTATAGTCAAATATAAAACTAATTACAAAACCATAAAATTGAGATTTACTTTATCCTATTGTTTCCCTGGCCTCCCTTACCTCCCCACTACCACACGCCCTAATTCAATGATTCCAATAAAAGGGTTCATGACCAATATGGAGGTGCAAAAAATTTCAATGTGGTTGATATATTATTACAAAAATGAGTGATGATTTTAAAATATTTTATAAAAAATTGTACACATGACACATTTTTGAACATTCAAACGGATGTAAGAGTTAACTCCGTCGGTGTCGGTGTACAATTTCTTTTGATAACTTAAATGACAGACGTAAAAATTTTAAACTGTACCAAAGTTATAAGTTGTAACAGTAAGTGTCATTTTCAATACATTATTACATTCATACCTTGCAATGTGATGTCGGTACTCAGATCTCCCACGCACCAGAAGAGTGCTCGTGCCAATGTGTTTTAAGTGAGATTTGCAAGATCCGAGGGAGGAGGGAGACAATTAATTAGAGAGTAAACCAAATAGATTGATTACAAAACACACCTGCACTACACTTAGACGAGACGAGACGAGACGAGAGTGGAGATTTGTGCTACAATTTCAATCATCTGGTGTGAGAGTTGAAAATGGGTTGCTCCTTCTCCGGTCTGAATGCGATGTACGACTCCGTCAACGGCGGCGGAGACGTGTGGATCAACGAGAACAGGTTCAAGATATTGAGGCCTCTCGGCGACGGAGGCTTCGCTTTTGTCTTCCTCGTCAAGGAGATCCTCCCCGACTCCTCCGCCGCTGGCCTCGCTGCCAAGTTCAAGGCCTCCTCTCATCTCTCTGGTTCAATCCCCCATCTTCTGCTTCTTCACATTTATCTATTTCTAGCCATAGATTTAGATTATTGCTGGGTTACATATAACGTGTTCTTAAGATCTGTATTGTTCTCTTTTATTCATTGAGTTTGCATTATCTGATAAAACTATTGCTCCAATTATTTGTTTTCTCTCTAGCTAATGCTGAGTGTGTGATGTAGGGATGTCTATATGTTTTCATTTTTGTTTACACAAATCTCTATTGCAATGCAGCTGGCTATTACTAATCCAATCTTGATTGATTTGCTACGCAGATGATGGCACATATGCCATGAAGAAAGTTCTCATTCAGAGCACGGAGCAGCTGGAATTAGTGAGGGAGGAGATTCGGATCTCGTCGCTGTTCAATCACCCCAATCTGCTTCCTCTCCTCGATCATGCTATAATTAAGACCAAGGTAATTACTCTTGAATCTCGCAATATGAGTCCATGAGGTGAATGCATTTTGTTGAAATGTGGGAGACTGTCTAATGACACGGTAGCCTACTGCGTTTGGTATTCTCTTAAAGGGAAGATGGCAAAAATGTGCTATGTATATTTTTTTATCAGCAAATGGGGATATTATTGATGAAACTAGAAGAAGATCTCAAGGAGGGAACAAGAACTAGCCAAGAGAGTGTCGTGTACTTCGTTAATGGCAAAAATGTGATGTGAACTTCGCTCTTCCGTGCAAAATATATGTATTTTTTAAAATGATAAAGTTACCCCTGCAATTAAGAATGGTTATTTATAAAAACATTACAAAAGAAGTTATAAAGTTCTACCATTTTTATTTTTAAAATCTTAATTATACAAATTTTGATTGAAAGATAAAAATAGAAAACCTTTTAAAAAAAATTAGAAAATTTTAATTCTTAATTCCAGGAGAATTTTCGTCATACATTTTTCAGGAAAAAACAAAGTTCACATCACCTTTTTTGCCATTAGCCAAGACACAACATCCTCTTGCAAAAGTGTCATAGTATTTGACACTTTTTTGCTATTTTCTCTTCTTTTAATTAGTTGAATTATGAGTTTTACTTTTCTGTCAACAACATTTTGGATTAGTCATCACCTCGGAACTTTGAGTAGAACTTTTGTGGTTCAGACAAGCAGCCCATATCCTTTTAGAGTACCCTCCTGTTCTTATGTTGTGAAATTACAGTAACTTTAGGATCAGTTATTCAGGCCCACGTGTTCAGAATAAGCACATGGTGAAGTTTATGTAAGTTACACTTAATTATTCAATGGGCAATACACACTCACACATATCACGAACACTAACGGGAAGTTCTTTGTGTGCACAAATCACGATAGCTATTCTGTATAACTCGTAACTTTGTACAAAACTAAGACATGCTGAAGTAACCAAAGCAATACTACTTTGCAAATCCCAGTAATAGAGCACCAACAAAATAAACAGATAAATATACAATTGCAATCTCCTGTATTCAGCCCAAGCTTCTTGAATTAAAATCTAAAGATTAAAATTGTAACCATCTGATTATTCTTAAGTTGTCCCTTATTACTTATACTCATTTCAGTCCTGTTGACTCTGGAACGCTGTACTTTGTTTCACTCGACATTGATTATACATTATTCACATCCATTAGAATGATGTAAAATAAGTGTTCTTAAACATTGTGCTGATTGGTAGATAAACTTTGTTGGATGGGCAGTTCTAATACACTTATTGCTCTTATACCAATTTATGTGAAGCCCATAGAACAATTTACTAAATTTGCACATTATAGGGAATATGAATCAGTTACAAAAAGAACCATACCAAATTTAAGGTGTTGTGGCGGAGCTTGTTCATGATCTGATGTTCTCCCCTCTAGGGCTCAAACTTTACCTGAATAATATTTTCCTATGTTTCATTAATAAAAATCAGATGTGGTGCATCTCTCTCCCTCTCACACACACACTCTACGTTTAGACACCATATACATGCATGCACATTTAGAATTGCCACTTGGAGTAACTTCCATTCACTGTAATCCTTAAATAGCTTTATATTTCTTGATTTTCTTAACCTTTTTGTGACTGGTTACTCCTCTGAAAGAATTTTTTTGTTTGTTTAGGCAAATCAAGAAGGAAATTGGAGCCATGAAGCATATTTGCTATTTCCAGTTCATTTGGATGGAACTTTACTAGATAATGCTAAAGCTATGAAAGCTAGAAAGGAGTTCTATTCTACGTCTGACATTCTTAAAATATTTCGGCAGGTAAATGAGAACCATAAATGTTATTTTACAACACTTGGCAGGATTTTCACCTCAATGCAATACTTCTAAGGTCAATGTATCTACCTTTGTTCACATGTCTTCATTTGGTTTGCAATTTTAATTATCATTAGTGGAAATTTATCGTAAAGTTAAGCTGTAAATGTTTGGAACTTTTGTTTACTTCCTATCTGTAATTGTATTTGTCAACTCTGCTTGACAGTGGTTTTGGCATTTAGAGCTATCTCTACTATTTCTGAATCGTTTACTTCTCATCCCTTCCCTCTTGAAGTAATTTATTTATTTAGTATTTTCTTACTGTATTTCTGCTATTATCTTACAAAATTTTCTTGCATAGAAAGTTATTTGACTAAGATCATCCAACTGTGTCAGCTTTGTTCTGGGCTGAAGAATATGCACAGTTTTGAGCCACCATATGCACATAATGATGTTAAACCAGGTAATGTGTTGATAACAATTAGAAAAGGACAACCACCTCTTGCCATACTGATGGATTTCGGAAGCGCGCGGCCTGCTAGGAAGCAGATTCGCTCTCGTTCTGAGGCACTTCAGTTACAGGTGCTCACTGTTTAGTTCATCATCTTTTATCATTTGCTGCATTTACACTATTCTATTCTGATTTTAAGCTTCATTAGTATCATTAAATTCTTCCACTGAACTATTCGGTGCTTGATGAATTTGGAGGTTTATATCTGTATATATAATATATAGTTCTTTTGGTTGTTGAACTCGTGAAGTACTTGTTTCACACCTCTGAGCTCTATAGCCCTCACCCATATATTAATTCTCATATGAAATTTTAAGGGCTGCTTAATTGAATTTCGTAAGCAGTCATGAGTTTGCTGGCCCTATTTTTTCGTTTAATAGTATTATTCACAGTACAGATGAATATGTTGGTGATTTTTATCCGTCATGATAAAACAGTTAGGTAGCATTTGTCTTTATCAGTTATTTGCACTCTACTGAATGTCATGATGGGCTTGCTTCTTCATGACTAACGTTGACAACTAATGAATGACTTCAAAAATTGCGGAACGAGTTGTCAAACTTGGTATTTTGTTTGAAGCCTATAATACCAATGTGAATTGTCCAAGGCAATCACTATGGCCATAGACATTGTTATAGTTTTCCCAACATGTCCTTATAGTTGTTCGGCATAGACCTGCAAAATCTTTATATCAGCGTTAAATATCCGGGCTGGTTTAAGTGATAGATATTGGACAGAAATATTGGTAATACCAATCATTCTTTTCATCTGAAATTATACCGGTTACATTGGATGGAATGCCAGTTACTACAGCCTTAACTTCCCAACATGTAGATCGGTTGACCATCTTGACACGAATCGTTTGTATTGAAACTCCTTGTCTTTCTCAAATATACAAATACGGTGTATGTGCATTCTTTGTTATGCTGACCATAATCATAATTTCTCTTGTGGAAATCAGGCTTACAGCCATTTAATAGATATTAGCGCTTATAGAAAAAAGGTATCTGTGTATTGCAAACACACACAGACATACAAACACTAATACAAATAATACAAGCCTGCATGTCAGGATGATCCAACAATATTGAGAAACATTCGGTTATATTTGATACTGGGTTGATATGGAGTATGATACTGGCAAGTCTTTATACAGCCATACATCAATTTATGGACAGCTTAATAGATGTAGTGCTCGAAATCTAGCGGGTCACTTGCTTGACAGCAGGCGTAGGGTGATGGTTACAATTAGGTTAGTTTAGCTGGGGTGGGAAGGGGTTAGACTGTATAGGATGGTATTTACTATTTTATTGCCAAGCAAAGAAAAGAGATGTAGTGTAGAACATATCATGCAAGCAAGGTATCTCATTGTCCCACTATGATCTTCAATCCATATGCAGGTGCATTTCCCTCCATTACCTACACGTAGAAGTCCAACCCGACACTTGAGGGAAGTTTTGAAGTATAAAGTTTCAGATTGAACAGAGAGAAAAATATACACATATTAGGGGAATAGTCAAATTCAACTATTAAAGATTGGCTTTTAGTCATAGAGCTCAACCCAATATGTGTACCTCAGTTTAAAATTCTATGCATGAAAAAGACGTAGAGATGCATGCCTGTATTACCTTATTCTCTTATATCCTACAATTTCATTTTAAATCATTGCTTCATCTAGTATATTTGTGATCGTTTTTTACAGGAGTGGGCATCTGAGCATTGTTCTGCACCTTTCCGGGCTCCTGAATTGTGGGATTGCCCAAGCCAAGCAGATATTGATGAGAGAACTGATATTTGGTCCTTAGGATGCACATTATATGCACTAATGTGAGTACTACTTCTATTTGAAGTTATTGATTTATTGACCTTTAAGCAACTTTTCTATTGTTCATTATCACAGTAGTTGCATGTGTGTTTGTGCACGTGTGTGGGTGTTTTTTTTGTCACACGGGCCACACAAACGTTAGGATTCATTTGCAGTGGCATTTATCTGATTATTTGTCATTAGTTGTAGATAGTAAGGAAGTTTTATACTGACCTTCACATAGTGTTTTAATTATTTTGAAGCTGAATTGGGATCATAGAATGCGCTTGGCAATGAGAATGTCCCAATTCTATGTGCGTTTATATCAAGAGGGAACAAAAAGGTAAAAATAGTTTGCGAAAATGTTGTTGAACAATTTGTGTTGTGTATAGGTATGGGGAGTCTCCATTTGAATATGCACTTGGAGAATCAGAAGGAAGCTTACAACTGGCCATTGTGAATGCGCAAGTAAAATGGCCAGCTGGGCCGAATCCGCCATATCCAGACGCTTTTCACCAGTTTGTGACATGGATGCTCCAGCCACAGGCAGCTATCCGCCCCCGCATTGATGATATAATCATTCACGTTGACAAGTTGATCGCAAAGTTTTCTTGTTAGGCGTAATATATGTAGAATCAGAATACTAGCTAGGCAGGCGCGTGTGTATGATGCAGATTTCGGCTCTTATTGTGCATCACATTTGAACAAACAGTGACCTCATGCTTGGTTCATGACCGCTTCATCTATGATCCTTGGATCATTATTATAGTTCCTTGTGAAATCTTACGCTATAGTTTTTGGGCGTGGATCATTGACTTGAATTGTGTGTATTATTTGTATTATTGCGTGAAACAGCCAACAGTTAATAAACAAGTTTGTCGACATGAACTTTAATTCATGTTATCGTTTCCTAGGACAAAACATTGTAGATGCCCTTGCAGACTGTTTCCGTATCCTAGCCTTTTACACAGGTGAAATGAAAATGGTGTGCTTTATATAAAGGGATAATTATGGGTCACAACAGTATTTTAAACATGATTTATAATTTATATTGGTAAATTTATGTGTGTTCATTCACAATGTACTTAAATTTTGTTACACCGTTAGTTAATTTAGATGAAAAGTATTGAGTTTTTGTTCACGTGACATGTCATTTATAAAATGATCAAATTGCCCTTGCAAATAAAAAAACAAAAAGTTTTTAAAAAAAATCGAAGGTTGACGCCAACCCTTTCCTTCCTTCAGCCTTCTCCTTCCACGTAACTCTTTTCATGTCAAAACATGCAACCGGTTAGTCTTTTCATGTCATTTTGTCTGTTAATTTTGAACTCACATTGAGCACACACATTAATACATTGTCATTTAATGGAAATATACATCAATTTAATGGAAATATGCTAAATATACAAAAATTTGATGAATGTCTAATGGAACTAAGTGACTGTCTGGTGAAAATAAGTAAATGTCTAATAGTCATAAGTAAATGTCTAATAGAAATAAACGAATGTTTAATAGAAATAAGTGAGTGTTCAACGAAAATAGGTGAATGTCTAATATGAATGCCTAATGGAAAGAAGTGATTTTTCAACGAAAATAAGTGAATGTCCTATGAGAATACGTGCAGTATTAGTAGAAACATCAAATGACTACGGAATAGCAATGAAAATGCCTTAGTGGAAATACATTTCAAATAAGTGGACATACATTTTGAGACATTGGAAATATATCACAAAACACTGAAGACATTTAATTGACTATTTATTTCCAAATGAACTGAAGATTTATTTCATAAGTCATGACAAAATTAACCTTATGTGAAATAAAATGATTATTTATTGACATTTTTGGGTGAATTATGGCCGCAAGATTATGACGTCCTTCTTCATTCTCACGTTTTCACTGATCCATTGTTTCTCAATAGAATGCATCCGTACAATAAGAATTCTGATTGCTGATGTGACATTTGTAGTTATATTTTATTTTGATCATTATATTAGTCCTGTAACTTTTATAATTTAATTTATAAACCTAATAACTACCCTTAGGATAATTAATTCATCAACACAATAGTCTAGTATTTACACAAATCAGACAACCTCTTGCACAAATAGAACACCTTATCAACCATGCGTGTAATGATTGTTCATATTGTAACGAGTGTTGATACCATAACGAGGGGGAAATCAGGTGAAACGAGGGTTGAGACTGATTATGCAACTTCGGACCCTCGTTCACCCCGTTTCAACTACTGTACAAGTGATCTGGTTGATTTTGACAACTTGAAGAGAGACTAAACTCTTAGAATAAGAGTGTAACGAGGGGAAAACATGGTACAATTACTTGTGTTATTTGTGTAAGAACTAATCTTATCTGTGTAACCATTTGTCTGATTTATGCAAGGAATGGTTTGATTTGTATAAGAACTTGTCTTATTTGTGTATCTAATATTTGAGTTGACTTATTTGTGCAATGACTAGTTTGATTTGTGTAAGAACTTGTTTGATTTGTGTCTCTACTGTTTAAATTGTATGATTTATGCTAATAGATTATTAGGGAAATTTCTGATCACTACCATGTACTATGTAATTTTTGCATGTCACTACCCTCTACTTTTTTTTTTGCACGTCACTACTGTAAGGTTTCAGTTCGCTGCACCGTCCATCATAGAGTTAAATTTGATATAAAATGTCCATAATACCCTCTTGTTAAAAAAATTCAAAAATTAAAAAAATATATCTTTTGCACATTTTTTTGAAAAAAATATTTTTTATCACATAAACAATAAAACAGTGATTTCAAAAAAAAAAAATTTAAATGG
>JAYMTP010002202.1:0-20645 GCA_036897365.1 Geranium brycei
AAAATAATATTTTATAATACATATTTAATAAAATATTAATATTTGTAAGTATATTTTTATCAAAATAATAATTTTTAATTTAGTACAAATTTTATGAAAAAATTAAATGTGTTTTAACATTATTATTATTTTCTGTTATAAATGAAAAATGGGAAATCATCACCTCTATTAGAATCAGGAAGTTTTCGCCCGTTTCTAATGAAAATTATAACGAAATTGTCAAATCCGCCCCGAACCCCTCGTTGTTTAGAAAATTTCATTCAACTCGAAGGTCGCTTTCCACCGAAACATGAAAAGCCACACGCGGCGAGGTTTGATTGGGCCAAGTCACGTGTGACGCGAAAAGAGAAGCGAGTCTCCTATTTTTCATTAGTAAAGAGAGTCCCGTCTCTTTCAGTCCTCAACTTCCATATAAATAAGCACCGCGTCGTCACTTTCTTTTTCTCTTCTCGACTTCACTTTCCTTTTGCATTTTTCTGGGTTCGTCTCCTTCTCTCCGATCTCACCTTTTATGTTTGTTTAGATTCGTGTTGCTTTGCCTGTGTGATTTTGCTTTTATTGTGCTGACCTCTGTGGAATGATTTTGTTTTTGTTCTTGTGTTAAATTCAAAGTTAATCTTCAAAATGTTGCTCCAATTTCACTGTTTTGAAGCCTAGATTTGCTTTACAATTTAGGTTTTTGTGTGTTTTACTTGGCTTGTATTGTTGTGCCCAGAATTTCTTATTTTGTGATTTGTGAATGATTTTAGGGAAAATTACGCTACACCCAACTTTTTTTTTGGACACGTTAATATTTTTTGACGAAAAAAATTTATGTTTTAAATAAAAATTAATTTTTTTGTTTTTTGTCTGAAAATTAGATTATGTCAAAGAGCATTTTAGATATTTCACTTAATTGTGTCCAAAAAAACTAAAATTGGGTGCAAGACACAAATCTAGTTGGGTGTCACTAGGTGAAATAGTGTGTATAAGTTAGGGATAATTATCAGTACTTTTCCCATGATTTTATAGGGTTCAGTGCTCTTGCTAGCATCTGATATTTTTGAGGTCTTGTGAAAGGATTTTTCTACTTTGACCGCTTGATTTGGGGTTGCTTGTTTTGTTAATTTTACATTTTCTGTGATATATTCTGTTTTGGTCAGTGCTGCATCTGAATTATAGTATTTGACCCTAAAACACTACCTGTAATTTTGATTAGTTTATGTTTCTTTCTGGAAGCACATGACTTACATGATGAGCAAACATATGTATTATTTTATAGGTTGCAGTCTTGCTTTTAGATTTTATATTAAGTTTTCTTATGAGATGTATTGCCAATATCAGTTTAGAGGCTTAACTGGGAAGAATGGGTCATGAGGTTCAGTATGAACAAGCTGTGGAATCAAAGTTCAATTGTCTTTTATTTGGTAAGTATTTTTAATTCATGAGTCAAAGCTCTGAAACTACAACTAAGTAGGCAATTGTTTATGATTTTATTTTACTTTCAGATGTAGATGATACCCTTTATCCCTTCAGTTCGGGCCTGTCAGATCAAGTGACCAAAAACATTCAAGGTAAAATGCTTACACTGAGGGCTGAATTTATTACCTTTTCAGTTAGTTCTTGCCTGGTGAAAATGACAAGTATCCTCTCCACTTCATTGTAGAATATATGCTTGAAAAGCTAGGCATAGAGGAGAGTAAAGTCCCTGAATTATGTGTTTCATTGTATAAGGATTATGGGACAACAATGGCTGGTCTCAAGGTATGCTTCAGACCTACACATTTCCTCTCTAGTTAGTCTCTATAAAACATATAAGATTGGGCATTTTGATGATCGCATGAGTATTTGTGTTTTGGACTTCTTTCCAGGCCATAGGCTATGACTTTGACTATGATGATTTTCATGGGTATGGACCCCTTTTCCTCTTAGCCCTTGTGTGTTTTTCTGATGAGTGTTGTCTCAGCGTCTTACATATACACACTTGACTGTTTCTCAGTTTTGTACATGGGAGATTGCCTTATGAGTTGCTTAAACCTGACCCTGTTCTGAGGAGTCTTTTACTCAGCTTGCCTATACGTAAAGTTGTAAGTTTGTTTTCTATATTTCACATTATAAAGTGTACTAGTGGTAACGTTCTTAGGTTTCTTACTCATGTAAGTATTTGTTTTTTTGTTTTTGCTTGAAGGTTTATACAAATGCAGACGAGCGTCATGCCGCTAGAGTGCTTAACAGGCTCGGATTAGAGGGCTGCTTTGAGAAAGTTATATGCTTTGAAACACTGAACCCCACCAGTAAAGGCAACAGCTCCAGTGACGGGGATAGCAAAACCAAACCCGAAAATGTTGATCTTAATGAGTATCTCTCTCAACCTAATTCAGATTGTGCACTTCCAAGCCCTCCAGTTGTTGTATGCAAACCACTTGAGGCTGCCTTTGAACAAGTCTTTAAGATGTCTAACATCGACCCTAAAAGAACTGTGAGACATCTTCTCCATTACTGCACTTTCCAAACTTTCCTAGCCTCAGTGAATTCTGTTGTTATATTCTTGCATGAGTTTGCATGGCTTGTATCAATTATGCTTGAATACTATATCTAAGTCAACTGATTCTTGCTTTTCAGTTGTTTTTTGATGATAGCATTCGCAATATACAGACTGGGAAACGGACCGGGCTTCACACTGTGATGGTAAGCTACTATTATTAGTAAATATGGATTGTTGTTATTTAAGTCTCCATGGATTTTATCCTCTTACCATTCTATGTTATTACGGGTGTAGGTGGGCACTTCACATCGAGCAGCAGGTGTTGATTATGCGCTAGAAAGCATCCACAACATCAAAGAAGCACTGCCTGACCTGTGGGAAGCTAATGGAAAATCCGACAACATCAAGTGTTCAGAACAAGTTGCAAGGGAGACCTCTGTAACCGCCTAAGCTTATAAGAAGCAAAAACATGTTTCCGTTCTTATGTTGTGTACTCATGTTGTGAAAACCTGTTTTGCTTATTTCAGCATGCTCCCTTTACTTAATGAAGAATCATGTTATGTAGATCTGCAGCCATTGGATTATCTGTGTATTAAAAATGTCTGCTGCACTCAACTATGGTCTTGTGAGTGCTCTTGTACCTCGACAGTACTGCTGACCTCTTAAGAAATGAGTTGAGCTCATCTTTTTGAATACTGGTCAGCAGCCTTAGCATGATTAGTTTCATGTTCACTTATAACTTTTCCTAGAATAACATTAGGATTGACATGTATCGTGGCTCCTGGTACAAGTGAAGCTATAAAGCACGTCTATTTCCAAAAATTTGAAGGTTTGCTAGAATAACGTAGAATATGATTATAGTTATAGGCCAAGTA
Source organism: Geranium brycei (assembly GCA_036897365.1). Taxonomy (NCBI): domain Eukaryota; kingdom Viridiplantae; phylum Streptophyta; class Magnoliopsida; order Geraniales; family Geraniaceae; genus Geranium; species Geranium brycei. Next base: position 3,340 of record JAYMTP010002202.1, read on the forward strand.
CATTAGAGTTATAACTTATATTTAATGTAAATTTTTTTGTTTCTAATGTAAGCTAACTACTGATTTAGCTTAGTTAGACTTTTCTGTTACTATTTCACATTAATTCTAAAATCAAGAATAATATTTCTTGATATTGTAAGGAAGTGTCTTGAATCAGGGGTTGGAGGAGAAGCTAGAATCCATAAGGAAGTGGAAGGTATAGGTACTAAAAAATTTCTTGGGAACTGGTTTCTCTTATTGGATTCTATTGGTGCATATATGTTTCGATTAGTTTTACTAAATTTCTAACTATTTGGTTAGATTGGAATTGAAATGGTATTCCAAGAGTTGCTGAGGTTTGACCCTGCACTGTTAATCTTGGGCGATGAAGGCGGTGGAATATTCAACATGGGAAAAGCCCATGTCATATAAATTCCAAGAATAAGGACCCTTTCCTTTTCATCAGTGATATAATGGTGGGTGTTAGATTTAAAGGAAGTCCGTTTGCACATGTACAGGTGTTTTTCAAAGATGTTGCTGGATGAGATGAAGCAAATCAAGAAATAATGGAGTTTGTGCACCTCCTCGAGAACCCTGAGAAATACGAGGAATTGGGAGGTATGTATTTTATAACACAGGGACGGGATCCGATGTATTCAGTAATAAACTGTCAATTTCTGAATATTATAATTTAGGAATTTGTTAATCATAAAATTGAAACTTAAACATTCTTCACTTTTGCATGCATCTGGGCCTTCCACACCAAAGTTTGTTTATTGTTTAATTCATGCTTTGTGAATTACTTATAAGTCAATCCATCAAATAAAACTATACATGATTTGTTATCCAAAACAAATATAAATTAAACGACTTACGTGTGAAATCTGAAATCAAGCCGTTGAAGTGCAGATTAGCGAAAACCTTCGACTTTCCGGTTATTGAGTGGATATATTAATGAGCACTCAATTCTATTTGCTTCATTAATTATTGATCATCATCACCATTTTAGCTCACCCAATATATTTCCTTCTCTTCGATTTGGGTTTTATTTCTTTTTCAAGTAACTATATGCTAATGTCTATAAGCAGTTTGCATGATAATAGTGTTACGTACTGTTATTTGAGGGATTGTTTTATAAGTGATTCACAAAGCATGGGGTGAGCAACAAGTGATCTCTGGTCGTGGAAGGTCCAGATGTATGCAAAACTCGAGAAGGTTTCAGTTTCAATTTATTGATTACAAAAATATCTAATAGTATATGTTACTATTATTTAATCGAATAAATTGTTCCCCTAATAGTGCTAATATTTGTAGGAACATCATATGGAAATTAATGTTCCAAAACATCTAAATGTACAGGGTATCTGACTTTCAAATGGTTTGATTTAATTATCATATATTTTAATTTATTTTTCAAATTTGAAGATCAATTTTAATTTATTTTTCAAATTTGAAAATCAATTTTAATTTCTCTTATATTTGAACCATTTGAATATAACAATTTAAGTATATACCCTAATTTCAGGCTATGAAGTAGATATGTAGACTGATATAAACAATATAATATACACTATTAGTTAGTAATATGAACTTGTTAAAGTTACATATTTTACTTGGTTCACACTTCACAGAGCATGTACATAGCCGATGAAGGTACATAGTCTATATTGATTATCAGCTACGTGTTATAAGGAGTTCCGTACCAATTAGACTTAATTGAGCACCAGCGCAGCTTTCTTTAACTTGACTTCTCCACTAGTTAATTATTTATGCTTTATCATTAACATAGCATTCCCTCCCTCTATAAATACCATACTTTGTTCAAATCTTCTCCATCAATTCTCAGCCGCTCTCTCTTTACCATAAAACATCTCTACTAACACTTGTTTCTCCCAATCCATAACATTTGTTGCTTACATTTAACAATATTGAGCACAAAATGGCCAACTTGTTGAGTCTGCTTGTTCCATATTCATTTTTCATCCTTGTAATTGCTTATCCATCTACAGCTGCCACAATCTTCAATGTCATCAAATTTGGAGCCAAACCCAACGGCTTGACAGACTGCACCAAAGCCTTCCTTGACTCGTGGGCCGCAGCTTGTGCCTCTCCTGACTCGATCGTTGTGATAAGAGTGCCTAAAGGAAGGTATTTAGTAGGGTCCATGTCCTTTAAAGGCGAATGTAAGAGCTCAAACATCATCATCAAAATTGATGGCACTCTTGTTGCTCCCCCTGACTTTCACGTTCTCGGGAAATCCAAAAACTGGCTTGACTTCAATGGAGTCAGCGGAGTTTCTATCATTGGCGGCGCGCTCGATGCTAGAGGATCCGCCCTCTGGGCTTGCAAGGCCTCTGGCAAGACCTGTCCTGATGGAGCCACTGTAAGCTGATAGCTGATGGATCAATTATAGTTTTTATGTATTTTATATACGTGCCTATAGTTGATTACTTGAATTTGATTCATTAATGTGCAGACACTAAGCTTTACGGGGTCTAGCAACATAGTGATCAAAAGACTACCGTCTTTGAATAGCCAAATGTTCCACATAGTGATCAATGGTTGCCAGAATGTGCACATGGAGAGGGTTAAGGTCATCGCTCCCGGAAACAGCCCCAACACGGACGGGATACACGTGCAGAGATCGAGAAACGTTAACATATTAGGAGCATCGATCAAGACAGGGGACGATTGTGTGTCCATAGGGCCAGGAACCAAGAACTTGTGGATCCAAAGCATCAAATGCGGACCTGGCCATGGCATTAGGTATATACACTCTCACATGTTATTATGTTAATGTCTATCCATTAGCCAATTGTATTTAATGTGTAAATGGATATGGTTGCACTAACAGCATTGGAAGTCTAGGAAAGGACTTGGAAGAAGAGGGTGTACAGAACGTGACGGTGAAGAAATCAGTGTTCATAGGAGCCGATAACGGCCTGAGGATAAAGTCATGGGCAAGACCCAGCAGTGGGTTTGTACAAGGTGTACACTTCCTTGACTCCGTCATGAACAATGTTAAATATCCTATTGTCATTGACCAAAACTACTGTCCGCACAACTTAAACTGCCCCGGACAGGTAAATTAACCCACATACTAGTACCACTTTTGGCTTCATGTATATATTCTCATAATAACTCAAAATTGATGCTTTGTATTCATTTACTTAAACACAGCGATCGGGTGTGAAAATCACGGATGTGGTGTATCAAGGCATTCGAGGATCGTCAGCAACACAAGTAGCGATACGATTAGACTGCAGCCCGAAGAATCCATGTTCAGGGCTCAAGCTGCAGGACATTAACCTGACTTACCAGAACCAAGCGGCTCAATGGACTTGTGCCAATGCCATTGGGAAGACCACCGGTTTGGTGCAGCCAAATAGTTGTTCTGGATCGCATAACCCAGATTCACATAATAATCTTGCTTCTTCTGCTCTTCCTCCTCCTCTATGCTATTCATCGAATTCGGCTTCACCACAGCGCAAAATTCCCTATACATCATCACATTACGATCCAACCCGGAACTCCGAACTTCACACTCCTTGATCCTTGAACAAACCGTAAACCTAACCCTACTCCCAACCCCAAATCGATTGCTTTGATTCGAAACAGTAACGATGTTGTTGTTCCAGCAATCGATGAGATTAGGCTTGGACAGGCCGGTGGAGATGCGAGATTGCGAGAAAGGCCATCAGACGCAAATGACATATTATAATTGCAAAATTGGATGAAATTGGGGAAAGAACAGTCTTGAAATTGACCTAGAGACTGAGTAGAGAAGAAGAATCGACAAATTGCCCAGAAAATCTTGTTCTTGTTCTTTATCAGAGACGCTCCGTGCTCAGATTGTTGAGATGAGAAAGCCATTTGTCGAACAATTTTTTCGTTAATTACTTGTTAAACCATATGTGAGACTTTGTTTACATGCATTCATGGGAAAAGGAATCAATTTTGAAGCGTAGATTTAGTTTATGGCTCTCTCCAGGTCAGGCTCGCTGTTCTCGAACGAAATCGAAGCTTCCTCAGTCGAGAACTGTTTGCCATCGAGGAAAAAGAGACGAGATTATAGTGGAATTAGCATTGTCTTTTCTTAATTAATGCTATTTAGTGATTTGATAAAACAAGGGTATTTCTGTCATTTTCACAAAAGAGAGCACCCATGTGATGGTCACATGACTAAAAATTAACGGCATTGGGCCTAAGTGAAACGTTAGCAAAGTTTAGGGGTTCACAAATAACTTTAATCTTTCGGAATAGTTAAGTGAAAATCGTGCAAACTACAGGAGAAGTATGTGAAGTTTTCCCTTATTTATTCTTTTCATACCAATTCAATAAAATTGTGAAAATACTATGTCGTACCAAAGAAATGAACCAAAATATTCCTTTTACCTTGTTTAAAGTGTTTATAATATATTGAAAAGACTTTTAGAGTGGTCTAAATTCTTTAAGATGAATTGAGATTGAAATTGAAAAATGTAATAGTATAATGTAATGAATGCACAAAGGAAACACATGTTTTTACGAGGATGATAATATGAGAACCCATAATGCATTATAGCTCCAGTGAGCTTCGTTGAGATTAATTAGATAACTGATTCAGACTCTTTATGATCGAGCTCGTTTAATTTTCAATAAAAATATTTATTGAAAGTTAAAATTGATACTATATACACACACAAATTAAACGTGAAAATTCACGAGCTTATCGAGCCTACTACTACTACAAAAAGTGTCTGACGTGACTTACCATGTTAGTCATAAAACCCTCAAAGTGAGTTGCATTTTCCTTTTCGCAACTTACCAGCTGTCGAGATGCATTAGTTGCTAAAAGATAATCACATTAGCACTGTAGCACTACGCAGAATATATCAGTTGCTAAAACCCTTAACTTTTAAACATAAATTGCTTTAACCCTTCACCTTTATGTAACCGACGCTACCGTTAGTTGCCTAAACCCTTAACCAACATAATCCCTTAACCTTTATGCAACCGTCATTCCAGGTATTTGCTGTTACATCCCAACTAGTGTTAGTTACATAAAATCATATGCAACTCTTTTTTTAGTCAGTCACATGAAATGGTTGAGAAAAATAAAATAAATTAATTGCATATATCAGCATTTCTTACAACTATCAAGTTCAATCGGTTCGTCAAAACACCCCAATTGTATTGACCTCATTTTATAAAATGCTGAATTTGTAAATCACCTTGTTGATCCCAACGAGTCCACTTGGTGCTCTATTAGAGCATCTCTGATGATATGCTGTATTTACCATAAAATTTATGCTATATGCTATGCTTTTAGCATCTATATGTTATTTCATTCTAACTGTATATGTTATATTGCTATTTGCTATATGCCATTTAAATATTTTAATAATAAACAGAATAAAATATATTATTTTATCGTATCATCATAATTATTTTATTTGATTAATGGGTAAAAGTAACATTTGGATGATAAAGTAGTAATAAAGAAAACACTTTTTTTGGAGAGACAAATAGCTTATGTTACATTTCCATGTCAAATATGTTATGAAAATATAACATATGCCAAAATAACATAGCAAACAACATAATTTTGGAGTTGATATAACATATTTTATATTGAAGAGATAAAATATAATATGGGTCGGAGATGGTCTTATGAATTGAATTATTGCATGCAATTTTTTCCTCTTATTTCTGAAGTTGGAAAATGAATTGAATTTCAAATTCAAGTTATTATTATTTTTTTAAAGACACGTTTCTAGAAAGCCGCATCTGGGGTCGCTTTCGGCCGACACAACAGTTTAGAGCACATGAGTCAGACACGCGTCGAACCATGGTTGGCCCAAGTTCCGTCTCTTTCACTTGTAACTCCCAACTCCTTCTGTTGCTTACTTTCATTTAAACGACACGTCGTCGCTCCTTCTTCTTCGTCTCGCATTTCTCTGGGTTCGTCTACTTCTCCCCGATCTCGTCATTTTCATGCCTAGACATTGCTTTTGTTCTCTTTTGCTGATCTTCAGGTCCTGTCTATTTTGCTTTCTTTCACCGTGATCTGCTGAATGATTTTGTTTTGGTTCTTGTGTGATTTTAAGTGTTCATGTTCAAAATGTTGCTTCAGTTTCGTTGTTTTGAAGCGTACATTTGTTTTTTAGTTTGGGTTTTTCCTTGATTTTAGTTAGGCTTGTATTATGCTTCGAATTTCTTATTTTGTTGATGATTTTTTTAGGGTTTAGTGATTTCAATATGGATATGTTATTTTGTGTTTTGTGAGTGGAATTATGTTCTTTGACAGCTTGATTTGAGATTGGTGTGTTTTGTTAATTTGTTAATTTTACATTTTCTGTGATTTGTTTTGAACATTGAATTTACTAATTTGTGTTTTTATGTAAGGGCTTAGGCTACTTTTCATTTTTAGGTGCAATGTTTCTCATTGTCTGTTTTGATTAGTGGTACTTGTGATTTATAAGCTTTGATTCAGCCGAGTAATATTTGACCCAGAAACACTACTTGTAATTTTGTATAGTTTATGTCTCCTTCTGGAAGCATCTAACTTACACAAAGGGCCTACTATGTATTATTTATGTTAGAATATAATAACATTTTCTATATTTTATATTTGTAGTACGTTAACTATTCTAGTTTAGGTTTATATTTTATAATAACATTTTCTATATTTCCTATTAGTATTAATTTTCATATTTAGTTTGATCTATATTTTATATAAAGAGGATCTCCTATTGTAATAAACACAACATCAATATCAATAATATTATTTTCCACACTAATTCTATCAATTTAATACGCTGCAGTCTTGCTTTTAGATTTTATATGAAGTTTTCTTATGTGATATATTGCCAATATCAGTTTTGAGGCTTAACTGCAAAGAATGGGTCACGAGGGTCAGTATGAACAAGCTATGGAATCAAAGTTCAATTGTCTTTTATTTGGTAAGTATTTTTAATTTATGAGTCAAAGCTCTGAAACTACAACTAAATAGGCAATTGTTTGTGATTTTATTTGACTTTCAGATATAGATGACACCCTTTATCCCTTTAGTTCGGGTCTGTCAGTTCAAGTCACCAAGAACATTCAAGGTATAATGCTTACATGATGATTGAGTTCATTATCTTTTGCAGTTAATTTTTGTCTGATAAAAATCACAAGTCGCCTCTGCACTTCATTGTAGAATACATGCTTGAAAAGCTTGGCATAGAGGAGAGTAAAGTCCCTGAGTTATGTGTTTCGTTGTATAAGGATTATGGGACAACAATGGCTGGTCTCAAGGTATGCTTCAAACCTCTACACATTTCCTCTCTCTCTCAAGACATTTCACGGATTGGGCATGTAAATGACTGCACGAATGATATTTGTGTTTTGTCTTCTTTCCAGGCTATAGGCTATAACTTCGACTACGATGATTTTCATGGGTATGAAGCCCTTTTCCTCTATGCCCTTGTGTGTTTTTCTGATAGCCGAATGAGTGTTATTTCAATATCTTACATTTTCACAATTGCTGCTTCACAGTTTTGTTCATGGGAGATTGCCTTACGAGTTGCTGAAACCCGACCCTGTTCTGAGGAGTCTGTTACTTAGCTTGCCTATACGCAAAGTTGTAAGTTTGTTTTCTCTATTTCACATCATAAAGTGCACTAACTGTTCTTTTTGTAAGGTACTGTACTCATTTAAGTATTTATTTTTTGCGTAGGTTTTTACAAATGCAGATGAGGGTCATGCAGCTAGAGTGCTTAAAAGGCTCGGATTAGAGGGATGCTTTGAGAGAGTTATATGCTTTGAGACACTGAATCCCATCAACAAAGGCAATGCCTCCAGTGGCGGGGATACCAATTCCAAACCCGAAAATGGTGATCTTAATGAGTACCTGTCCCAGCGTAACTCTGAACGCGCACTTCCAAGCCCTCCAGTTGTTGTCTGCAAACCACTTGACACTGCATTTGAACAAGTCTTCAAGATGTCCAACATCGACCCTAAAAGAACCGTGAGTCATCTTCTCCATTACTGCATTTTCTAACCAATCCTAGAGTCAGTGAATAATGTTGTTTTATCTCATATCAGTTTTGCTTGAGAGTTATAAGAATTTGGGTTGTTGCTTTTCAGTTGTTTTTTGATGATAGCATTCGCAATATTCAAACTGGGAAACGAACTGGGCTTCACACTGTGATGGTAAGCTGCTGTATTTATAAATAGGAAGCGTTGTTATTCGAGTTTTGTCTCAATTTTTCAACAACACCAATTTAAGTGGCAAATTTTTTAGGTTCAATTTCTCACTCACCTCTTGTCCGTTTAGAGTTTGTTATATACCGTTGGAAAGATCTCACTTCCTAGAATATATAAATGTATTTTACATCATTCGAGTCGAGTCGAAACGTTCCGAAATCACAATTCAAGTTGACACGATCACAAGTTAACGAACATAATAACTTGGCCATATTTCAACTTTTGTCCAAATGATACCGATGTTATTAAAGAGAAATAATATATATACACCAAGATGTCTATACTAGATTACATAAGTGTAATATTTATGAGCCTACAATTTCCCTAATGAGAAAGTGAAATATAAAACCTAATATCACAAGAAACGATAAACTCAAGTTATGAATCGCTTTGATTTATCCTCTTACAATTTTATGTTATATGGGTGTAGGTGGGCACTTCACACCGAGCAGCAGGTGTTGATTATGCGCTAGAGAGCATCCACAACATCAAGGAAGCCCTGCCGGAACTATGGGAAGCCAATGTTAAATCCGACAGCATCAAGTCTTCCGAACAAGGTGCAAGGGAGACCTCTGTAACTGTAACTGCTTAAGCTTATAGGTTCTCTGTAATGGCTAATAACGTAGGGAGCACAAACATGTCACTTTTGTTCTTATTTTGTGGACTCATTTTGTGAAAAGCCTATTGCTTATTCCAGGATGCTCCCTTTACTTAATGAAGAATCATGTTACAAGTGCCTGCTAAACTCAAATATAGTCTTTTTAGTTCTGTTTTGGAACAATATGTTCACTTCTAAAGTTTCCTAATGTAACATTAAAATAGACATGGCATCAAGTGCTCAAAAATTGAAAAATCAAATTTTCAATAGCTATTTATTCCTGTTAAATGTTATCTACCACCTTGTCTGATTAATCATCTTTTGGTTTCGATTAACCTATAATAATATTCAATTAGTCTCTAAAATGCTCTCTCCGCCCGAATAGTTCCCATTTATTTTCTGAGTAATCTCCTACTAATCTCTAATTAGTCACTGAAATGCTCTCTCTGCCTGAAAAACGCCCAACTTTTTTCACTAAACTGCTTCTGTCACCAAAACTACGTGATGCTAATGTGGTGTGAACTGTGAAGTGTGGCCAATTGGAAACAAACTTGAGCCTTTTAAACCAAAAGCCCATATTTAATAAGCCATACTGGATAGAGAACCAGATGAGCCCAATTGGTCCAGCCCAGAAGGGTATTGTGAACAATTTGATGATTTCACAAGAAAATCCGACTCCGAGGAAGGAACAATTACTCCTCTTTTGTACCCTAATTTTGATTTCCTCTTCTCTTCCTTCCTTAAGAGGTCACAGTGGAGGTTTTTCCTTATATCTGAGGTTGGAGGAGAAGCTACAATCTATAATGGCCAAGCGCGAGCTCTCCACCACTTTGAGGAACTTGAAGGTATAGCTAGACCCAGAAAATCTCCAAAATTGCTTTCTCTTATTCAATCCTAGCTGCATGTTTCGATTAATTGTACTTGAATTTCGAATTGGGTATTGGCGTTATTTTATTTTCCTCGCGCCTTCTGTTAATTGATGCGTATGCTCAGATTTAGGCTTCTCGACGAGTGAACTCATATTAGGTGTATGATTTTCTTTTTACATTAAAAACAGTTCATGCAAAGGGGAGTTCAGAGAGAGGAACCTAAGAAAGAAGAAGAAGAAGAGGAGGTTAAGCCTGTTGGGAATTTCTTTCCCCCTTCTACAATTAGTAGAAAATGGTACTTTTATATTTATTATCCCAATTATCAAGTTGTTTTGCTTCTCTTTATATACCCATTTGCTGTTCTTATGGTCTTACATGAATTTTCTGTTTCAAAGAGCTTAGATATAAATATAATGTTGAATGATAGTTTGTAGTCTGTGTCTGATAAGGAACACCCCTTCTCACCTCCCCAATTGTCCAATTAGTAACATGGTACTCAATTTGCACAAAAGAATTGGGTATCAGTGTATCACTATTAGAAAGTTAATTTTTTTCCAATTCCATTAGGATTATGTCAATCTTGATTTATTCTATACTGAAAATAAAAGTCCTTATAAATGTATAACACACCCCGTCTAAGTGTCTAAGTATCCCTGCGCCTTCAGTTGCTTGATATTAAATTTGGAACATAATATGTGTGTATGTATGTGCTGAAAAATATATTGGTATAGACACAACTAGCTCTCATGCCCAGGTTAGGCGAATCCGTGTGAATTAAATATATTGGTAAATACATCATAATTGCTTATTTGATATGGTTTTCTCACTTGCTTTCTTAAATGAATAATGCAGTGTAGTTGTAATGGAAGGAGATCCTCATCCAGGAGCAGCAAAAGGTCGGATGTCATTTCAGAGTTTCAATCCATCTATTGATGTGAGTATCAAGGTCAAATGATTTGAAAAGTTCGTCAACTAGTATCTTTTTCTCTCCTCTCATGACAAATCTTGCCTTGTTAGAAATTGAATGACGAAGCAACTAATATTAAACAGTCAGGGGCTACATCTTCTGGGAATCAAAATGGAAAAGTTTCTTCTAGGTTGGTAGTGTGACTTTTTGATCCCTTGCTTTTTATCTTGCAGTTATTGTACTTTGTAGGTCATGCAGTAGAATTTTGCAGATTGGCTTAGAATTGTTTCATGCAACTTATTAAAATTGTCACACACGTGCGCGATACCTAGCAGTTTGCTGCTGTTACCATGTTCCTCTATGTTTTGCAATGCCTTCAAGATGCAAGTATAGATAATGAAGGAGTTAAATAGATATGAGAGAGGCTAAAATAAATGCACATTCTTGAACAACTAAATGTAAACTTATTTTTCTAACTTGCTGTTATGTTTCTTGCTTCCTCTTTCTACACTGTTGCAGAGAAACTCGGAGCACACAGGATGAAGCAGAGTGCTCAAATGTCGAAAAAATGAGTTGTGACGAAGCCAATGGTAATCTTAAAAGGAAACAGGCTGAAATAGTAACTGAAGCACATTATCCAAACAAATCACCAAAGAACAGTCACGCCGATCAACAGCCATCACCGAATAACAGCAAACGCTCTCGCAAGAAGAAACAAAATAGGCCGGATTGGAATGTCTTACGAAAATCTAGAGCATGAACGCAAATGACACCATCCCCAACACATCAATATCAGTTTCCACAGTTGTATGCCTTCTTTCCCCAAAATTTGGCCTGTAACTTTGTTATGTTATGTGGAGGCAGCTATTTGGTTTTTGTCATTTTATTTGTTTTCATAAATCTTACATGTAAAAGATCTCTGTATTCTTAGTATGCTGCTTTATACTTATGCATAAGCTTGTACCTCTTTTCAGATTATTGAATTTGGTGATTTGGAAATTCTTTCTCCTGTGTCTTTTTATCAGTGTTGTAAACAATCTCTCGTTATCAGTTCATGATTAATCTCCAATCAGTTCTATGTTAATTCTTGAAATTGATTTATTTTCTGATTAATCTGCGTCCAATCCCCAATTAGTTATCAGAAGATCCTCTCCACCCTACTATCCACCCTATTAGTGCTTAATGCAAATTGATGTAGGCAGTAAAATTTTGTAGTAGAAATTAAGAAAGTCTTCTTGCACCATCACATTACATGTTGACTAGTGACTACAATTAAGTCCTATGTAGATCTCCAACATGAAATGGCATAGATCAAGCGGCCTTTCCAACCTTGGAGCATCCATTGCCCATCCTCATGAATCACGAAATCCTTATGGAACCCATTTCTCACCTTATTCCTCACGAGACTGAACAGCTCCTTGTCTATGGGAACCGGCCTCAACCCGGCCCTGGTGTTCCTGGCGTGCCACTGCTTGTACGTCTCGGGCCTCTCCACCCTCTCCGACCCCTCGCACGCTATCACGTTCATCACGTCCTTTGCGAATATCTCCTTCTCGAACATCATCCTCTTCTCCTCCTCCCTCGGTATGTTCACCTCGAACATGTCGAACAGCGTCGAGAAGTGGAACAGCGCCTCCTTGAACCTCGTCACGAAGAACGGGGCGTTGTATGTCCCGTTGAGTGCCCCGTGCACGAACAGGTCCGGCTTGATCCTCCTGATCAGGCTCAGCACCGTGTCCCTCGGGCTGCTGGCGGAGACTGTCTCGTCGGGAATGTTCTTCAGCCGGTACAGGCAGTTGACGACGACCATCTCGTCGCGGTTGCTGTCGATCCTGAGGTCCTCGTACGTGATTGTCTCCCACTTCTTGGCCACGGCGTGGTACTCGAACGGGACGCCGAATCTCCTGCAGTAGTTCTGCAGCCTCCTCCCGGTCTCCTCGACCCGCTCGGCTGGGCGGAAGCCGGGCTGCGGGAGCTCGATCCCGGTGATGCGGATCTTGGGCGGCCCGTTGGAGCGCTTGGAGATGCGCTCGATGAGGCAGGGCCATTGGAAGCCGTAGAGGATGCCGAAATCGATGATGTGGAGGGCCGTGGCGTTCTCCGCCTGCTTCATGATGGACCTGTTGGCGTAGGTGTGGGACATGATCTTGAAGGGGCAGGCCTTGATGTAGACCTGGTAAGAGTTGAGCATGTCGGCCGCGGACACGTTGCTGCTGACGAGGAGGGTGTAGGCCGGAGTGGCCGCTCCCGCCAGCCGCGTCTCGAGCGCGTTGGCCATGTAATGAGCCGTCCTCTGCATCCCGTCGCCGTGAGGCGACGAGTGCTGCCTTATCTGGGCTAGGAGCTCGTTTGAAGTTCTCTGATCGTTGGTCGCCACGGATTGCGAACACTGAGTCAGCAGAGTCCACAAATCCACAATCTCTCCGCCGCCGGCTCCTCCTCCTTTCTTGGCGGCTCCTTTTTGGCCGCCTCGCCTTCTCCGGCCGTTTGGCTTCTTCGGGGGCTCTGCTGGACACGGCCCTGTTTCGTCTGCCCCGCAGAGCAGCACATTGTCGAGCAGCTGAGGATCGAATTCTTCGGAAGGGCCTGATAAAAAAGAAGTTGACTGCTTGTTGCTCCTCCCTTCAGAACCATCCTCAACCTCTCTCATACGGTTCTTCTTTCTTGATTGAGGATCGGAGACGGAGAGGGTGGGATTGGTTACGGAGTGGCTGTTGTTGGAGTAGTCGCTTGACGGGCTGTGAAAGTCTGAGAATTGGAGGTTGTTTTGGAGAGGATAAGGATAGTCTTGTCCGAGGACGTCGTAGAGGGACTTTTCGGCGGCTTGGAGGGCGAGGCAGTTCTGCAACATACACGGCTGGTCCTCGAGGCTCTCTTCTTCTTCCATGAGCATCTCGCCGATGAACTTGAGCATTGTGCTGGGGGATTGCCCGTCGTCGTCGGAGTACCCTCCTCCTCCCTCTGAGCTCGCTCCCGGCGACGGAGCTGAGTCGTCCGAGTTTTGAACCGGAGGGGGCGGACTGCTGGCCGGAAAAGACATGAAATCTTGGCCGTCGATTAGATCAAGATAGCCGTTGTTGATTACAAGGTTCTGATTCGTAGAAGAAGTGAGGATTGTGTCTTTAGAGAAAGATGGGAATCCTCCCAAATGGGTATTCATTTGTGAAATCGAGGAAAAGGGTTGTTTGGTTACTGGGAAAGAAGAGAGAAATGAAGATAGTTACTTGGAGAGGAAGCAGAGAATGGTATGTATGATATATGGAGGAAGACGAGTGATGTGTAGAAGCTTCTTTTGTTGGTTCAGACTTGGAGTGGAGTGAACCTTCTGGGAAAGACTTAGTCGGCTCAGCCGCCACCTGCAACTGGTACAGCCAGTCACTGTTCCTTCAAATCCTATCCACTACTACCTTTTCAAATGGATTTACGTCATTATTGTCTTGGATTCATTTTTGCATTTTCACAAACAATCATTCCATATCATTTCATTTACATGGGACCATTGAAGTAGGCATGAGAATTAAAATGAGTGTGTTATGTAATAAAGAGTGAAGTTTTTTATGATCAACTTAAAGATGGACTTTTATTAATGTAACTGACTAAATATTTCAAGACAGAAACAATAATCAGCCAGATATATCAACAAAAGAAAAAGGGAACAAGAAAACAAAAGGAAAATGAGGAGAACAAAAGAGATAAGGAAGAAAACATGGATGATATCACTTAACTCTATTTCTAATCTCCATTTGTTTGAGTTGATCTATCATTTTAGAATCGGGAAGATAACATGTGATACCCATTTCCTTGCAAATTTCCCAAGTATGAGTGGCGCTCTCCCGAGGATTGACCAGGTCATGGAGATTTGATTGAGTGACCGAAGAGATCGGTTCTTTAACAGAGGTGACCGATGACTCTTGAGGAACACTTGACAGATGAAGAGTGGAGTTTATAGTATACCTTATAAATGAATATTGTCGGGGGAGTGGTGTAACGAGGGAGTCGTGAAAATGAAAAACAAAAATTTCGCGCCTGCCAGGTCATCGCCATGCGTTCGCACCTGCCACCTTAGTCCGCATCACGTATCATCTCCTCGCTAATTCTTACGGTTCTTCTGAGATGAAAAAATTTTCACCAAATTTCTCCTCTATATATGAGATATTATGTATCAGTTTAAAATATAATCAGTTTTATGATATGTTTGTTCGAGAGTTACATAAGAACTAGCGAATGAACAAAATTCATAACCTATAAGTTAAACATTACTTTGAAAGTTTGGCTTAAAAAATTAACATAAACTACAATTTAAGATTAATCCGTTAATTTGCAATTTGAGATTACTGGTGTGAGACTTACATAAGATCTCAAACCCGTTCTTCACAACAGTACTGATGAGCCCTATTTTATAAATATAATATACAAAAACACCAATAAAAAACCTATTTGATAATTAATTGTTAAGTAGGTACTTGTTTTTTCTTTACATTGCTTTAGAATGTATTATATGTCGTCCTCTATTATATTTAGTTGTATTTTGATCATTATGGTTAATTGTATTTAGGTCAGGTTGTATGATGATTTATTATAACATCATATTGCTTTTGTTGGGCTCTGTCTTGAGAGTGAATGTAGGGTTTGTTGTCATGTTCCTTCCATTATATTTATTGCAAACAATTTAATAACATTATTCTATTTTTTTTAAAAATAATTAAGTGATTATTAATTCAAAAAATAGACAGTTCATGTATAGGTTTTGAAAAGAAAAATAAAAACTTCGTATTATTGCTATTATTAATTGTATGATTCAAGTATTAAAAACTATTATTTCTGCTCTCACCTTTGACTCAAATGAGAGCTGACCAAGACCAATCTTTTGACCAATCTCTAAATTGTTGCACCTAATAATTTGTTCCCCAATAAAAGCGATACCGTAACCTTTATTAATAACATCGTGGGTCCCAGAAAGATTATGTTTGTAGTTTACTACTTGGGGATTATTATGGTCAATCAGCAACATGAAAAATGACTTTTCTTGGCTGATCCGCTCCAATTCATTGCATGTAACCAGCTTCCTGCAATTCCAAGTTGGTCCATAAAGGAGACTTGTTTTGGATGTTTCTATAAAATAAAGAAGTTGGAACATTAAATATTCATATTTAGGAATGACTTGATTGCTTTAGTACTCAAGCTGAGAAAAAGAGAAGATTCTTGTCCAAAGATATACAAATATTTTAACTTATTATAATTATAAATTGCTTTGTTCCACTAGTGTAATTTTAAATGTGTAAATTTACGACTGAATTAAAATCATAACTTTGACCTAAATTAAAAAGAAAAACACATAAACTTAAGAATACTATAACATTTTCATGAAAAAAATAAATAATAGTACTTTGGTTCCACCAAATTCTCACTAAATCATTATAGTTAGTTCACTCATTTTCTTGAGGTACCAAAATTAACTTCATCCAAATAAATAAACAAAGCCTATATATGCTGGGGTTGCTCAAATCCAAATTTGAAACCCAACTTAGAAATTGTACTGTATCGGTCAGTTCGGTTACTAGTTTTATGATCAAAACTGTATTGATATTGGTATCAAATTTGAAAATTAACTGATCGATTTTATTGACCGATTTTAAGTTAAAATCAAACTGATTTAAATTAAATTAGGATGTTTCTTTCCTGTTTCTTCTTCGTCACTTTGGTCTCCTCCACTACCGTATCCACCTACTCCTCTGTATCCACCACTTTGGTCTCTTCCCCCGTATTCACCACATTCTTTATCGTTGATGATCTGAATAAATCATAAAATCGTCAGTTCTGGACCGAAATGTCACAAAAACGCAAATTCACAATACATCTACACAATATATCGAACGATCAATCTTCACGAACGAAGACAAATATACCTATGAAGCAGTAGAGTAATAAAAAGAATATATAGTAACCATTGAGAACGAGAAACAGAGAGATCAATCATATCAAGTACCACATAGAACACAGAGAAAGAGCGGTTCAAAGAGAACTAGTTCTGGTCAGGTTGGATTCAATTTTTTCATACCAAATAGATATTCAATTTAACAAGCTTATCATAGTGGTTTAAGGCTTTCTCAAGAGCTTTGGTCGTTGGTTGACCAGGAGAGCCCTCCGGCGAAGCATTGATGCTCAATATATGCCGACACCGTTGATGAAACTTAAAAACCTTATGAAGAAGATGAGAGAAAGAGGTGATTTTTACCAAATCAACCTTTGAGAGAGCACATCAAACACGCCTTTGTTGAGAGAGAGAGAGACAGCAAATTGAATTTGGATATGAGAAGATTGAGAGGAGCTAGGAGGAGAGGAGTGAGAGGAGTAGAGGATCTGAGAAGACTAGATTTGGATTTGAATCGACTTAATCAGTTAACCGCTATTATGTATAAATCAAAACAAAATTAAACTGATTTCTTTCGGTTTTTAATTTTAAAATCTGAGACTAGATCAAAATTTTCTAATTTTGCCAATTTCAGTTGGTTCTAATCAATTTTTCAGTTTTCGGTTTATTTTGAACAACCTTAAATACAACTCCTCCTATGGCATGACATAAAGGGTTAATAAACTTAATTGTATACGATCATAGATTACTAAAACAAGGAATAAAGTTTAATAAAACTAGTTAAACATTCTACCCGATTAAATAGGATAATTTAAAAAGTAAGATAGATAAAACATAAAACCCGACATT
>JAYMTP010002203.1:0-20644 GCA_036897365.1 Geranium brycei
TGGTACCGGTTTGTACCGGTTCCGGTTTTGGTCGGTCCGGTTTTGGTCGGTTCCGGTCGATTTTCCGGTTTTCGGGTTTATATGGACACCCCTAACTGTAATAGTCCTGTGATTTTGTCTTGGGTCGGTCTTGATCTGTTCTGGGCCTGGCCTTAGTTGAGATTCACCTTTTGAAACGCAGTCTGGGCCTGCTTGGTGATAGCGGGCTTGGTTCGGATTACCAAATAGTACATTTACTGATCCATGTCATATCACCTTTTTATCGATATTAATTTAATTTAAATAGTAAATCACTTTCATGTTTTATGTTTATTATAGGAGGATTTTTTACGTGATGTGTTATTCTTTCACACTTTGCTTTGGGAAACGTGCATTAACTCTGTTAACGTAAAATAAAAATTACCAAACTAATCATATTTAAATAAGAATAAGTAACCATAGTTTCAAGTTTATCATTTTCAAATCTTGTCGTTGATTCTCATCGGGTCTTTCGATTAGACGCGTTTAGGCCACGGCGGATTCGGATCGGTCCCTAGGGTCACCCTCCTGTCCGGCCTCTCCGTCGTCGTGAAGCTCATGGAATCGATGGACTCGATTCAAGGGGAGCATGAGTTCCACGACGAGCTAGCCCTAGCTTTCTCCCTCCACTGTCCTTGAATTCTCACCCTCCTCGGTTTCTCATTAAACCATCACGGCGACAAGCTCCTCCTTGTCTACGAGCTTTTGCACAGCCGAAGTCTCCAGGACGCTTTTCTCGACCAGTAGTTCTCTTAGCTCGCTAATTGGGGCTAGAGATTCGGTGACTTCGGAAATGTTCGAGTAGTGAGAAGATTACATCGACTGGAAAAGACGGGACCGGACAAGTGGAGCATTAATAGCGACTACAAACCCTAACTTCTCATCTCATACTCATAATACTCGAAAATATTTTAAGTAATACTCTTAATGAAATAATCATGTGTAAACACACGACTACTTTTTGGACGTTACTTTTAACGGAAGGCTAATGTTTGTTCCAAACTCATAATTAGTGTGCTAAAAGAAAAAAAATAGTTAGAATAGTCAAATGTGAAACGACCCCAATCAGATGTAATAAAATGTTAATTTCCCTTAATTTAAATAGCAATATCACTTTACACGGGGATCGAGACGGAGAAAACCAGTACGAAACTACCTCATTGTTTAACCATAAACTAACCCAATCTAATCTCTGTCAAATTCGAAGTATTTTGTCATCCCTAATTGGTGCTTTGAAGTGTTAACAATGCACATTTCATTTTCTGCTCAATCCGAAAAGAAAAAGAGACAAGTTCTGCATCATCTTCCAACCTGGGAAATAATTTCTTCCTTGAATCAAACAAAAAGTACCAAAACAACAGCTTCAATCCACAGAACTTATAATTTCCTGAAAGTAATATGTAACAACACTATACAGACTTTAAACTCCTACAATCTCTCTTCTACCATATACAAAAACTACATTACCAATCTCAACATATCTGAACTTCCATGGATTTTCAAGAACCAAAACCCAGAAAATGCTCTGTAACTAAACAAAAGAGCGAGAGCTTCAACACACCTTTTCACGACGACCCTCCAACGAGGAAGCAGTTGCTGCTGCTCGAGCTCCCCATTGTGCAGGTTACTTCCCGAACAAGGAACTTCACGCTGCGCTTCCCGACCATCTCCAGTACCTCGAGGCACTCCTGAAGATCAGAATCGCTCACCAGCATCACCCACTCCTCCTCGTCGTCGAGGTACTTGAGCTGGAACGTCCCATTCTGGAGCTTAAACCGCTTCGCAACTTCCTCGTAGAGATTGAAGCACCCTAAAGACGGGTTGAACTTGAAGCGGACCGTGTCTTCCTTGTGCGTGGCCTTCACGGTGATGGCCGAGTCGCTGTCGATAGAGTCTGTGTTTGTCATTTTGGTAATTTGGTTCCGCTCCTCGAAGCTCTGGGAGCTCGACGAGCTCCCATGGACCAGAGAGCCCGAGCCATTTGATGAATCTGTCATGACTGAGGAAGTAACGTCCATTTTGTGATAATCAGAATTCTCCAGCTTGAAATAAGAATCCGAAGACGGGTTTTTTTCAGGACGAGACCATTCCTCAACGGTATTTGGAACCCGCAACGCTCTTGAATCCATGAAATCCCCGTTTTCTTCTTCTTCCATCTTCACGACGGTTAATAAATCCTGGCTCATCGATTCGCGGCTCCTACTGTTCTTTTGTGAATCGGATTCTTGGAGAATGGAGCCGGACGCCACAAACCCGCCAGTGGTGGGATCGAACTTGAGCCCTCCCTCGACGCCCTGGACTGAGTCGAGCACGGTTTGTATTTTCCTAAGTGAACGGTTCACCTTGTTGATCTTTCTGGACGGCCATCTTGAGATGCCATGTTGTCTGCATATTCTTTTCAGCGTGGTAGGGCAAACTGCCAAACGAGAAAAAAAATTCAAAATGTTGAAAACGCCGCCAACCTTCTTTTTTTTGGTAAATATGGCGATGATAACAGATATAGAGCGGTATAACACTAATTTACAACTCACCGCCTATACTTTTTGCAGCATCCTTGAGGCTTCCGGAGAAGTACTGCTGAAGAACGCTCAAGCTCACATTCTTCTCAGATGTGCTTCGCTTCTTCTCCATCTGCTTTCTTGATCCGCCCATTGCCTGCAAAGTCGGAGAAAGGAGCATTAGAGCTGAATCTTACAATCTTGTTTAACCCATGCATCAATATAAAAATTAACTTGTTTGCAATAAGTTTTACCAAAAACAAAGGCTTGAAGCAATAAACAGCATAGAACAAATTATTATATTTTGATGTTATATCTTACTACAAGGCTAAAAAATGTAATGCAACCCGAAAACCACGCATGCTATCAGAAATAGTGAGTATTAATCAGTGTTTTAAAAACCGCAAGGCACTAGTTAGGCAAAGAGGGCCTTCTGGGGATTAATCGGACAAGTCGGGGATTTTTAGAACACTAGTACTAATGGCAGTGTTTGGAAATTTTCCGACTTGTCCGATTAATAATTTAATCGGATTCAATTCTTTTTAGTCCCCGACTAATCCCTGGCTAGTCCCTAGAAAGCCCTTTCTGTGCAACTGGCACTTAACGTTTTTTGACAACATTGATTAATGGGAACAACGGGATTCATGGAAACGGTGAATGCTGCTAAGTTATATGCAAAATAAATAAGCGAATAGATATCATCACACGTTCTATTCAAGAATTAGGACGAGTCACGCGTATCATTATATAAGAAATTATAACCTGTTCACGAGGCCCGTCCGCTTCCATTTGATCCTTCCTTGAATCGGAGACATTCAGCTTAATCAAGTCGCTCAAGTTCAAGTCACTGTCCGATAACGCTGTTTGAGAGTCTCTCCTCGACACATCGATTGATGGGAAGTTTGCTACGCTAGAAACTTCCGCCCCCGCTATTTCCGCACCCGAGACCGTCCTCAGACTCTTGCAGAGCTTCTGCATGGTGCCCGAGAGGTTGTTTAGCAGGAGCTGCTGCTCCGAGCCCCCCTTCATGTTCACGGGGAGAAAGAACTCGAGTATGTAATCGCCGTTCCCGGTGTAGGTGCTCCTCAGCCTTATCGCGACCGCGGCGTTCAGGCCGAACTTGCGCGCATGGTGGACGAGCGGGTACTCGTTTATGTCGTAAGACTTCACATCGGGGAAGAAGAACGGGTGGTTGGATTGAAGCGCCTTGCCAGCCACGCCCTGAGCCTCTTCAAGGTAGTGTTCCACGCACGCGTGCACGAACCCTTGCATTTCCTTGTCGTTCACGTAACAAGCCGTGCCCTCAATGTGCAGCTTAATCACGTCGTGTACATTGCCATCGGGGTAGTTGCTCGGGATCCATGTCATAGCTAGCGGCAGGCTATGCGTGTGACATACGGCTCCTAAAACATCGGCTATTTCAGCTAAAGCGGCTGTTTGATTCTTTGATAGACACTGTAAATAAGATTTGAGGTTTTTGTGAGCTTCAAAAGAAAATTCATTGTAAAAATTCATTAAAAAAAACAATGGAAAATGACAGATAACCCCTCTTAAGTACCTTTTGTCCTTTAAACTCCTTAACTAAAAAGTGTTTAACGTTCCGCTTTACTCATTTTCTAAAATGACAAAATTGCCCTTGCTGTTCATGCTCCTTACAATCAAAACCATAGGAGATGTTCACATTAAGTGAAGGGTATTTTAGTAATTTTGCCATAAAGGTTCTCGGAAAAGTGGTTAAGTGTAACGTTAAAATACTTATGATACCAATAAAAGCATTTTCTTAGTTAACGGGCATTAAGTGCAAAAGGTGTATGCATAAGAAGGGTAATCTGTTATTTTCCCAAAAAAAACATGATATGTCTGTCTTAGTTATACTTTATTAGGGATTATTATACAACAGGAAAATGCTAAATAAATCACGGTGCATACCTGATTGCGAAGTCGAGGAGGAGCGGAGCTTCTCAAGTTCACGGCCTGAAAAAAAAGTGGCACTGCAGGTCTTAGAATCATTTCAACTACTAGTTCGTGTTTCTAATTAAGAACGTTTCTGTAGTAAACTGAACGATGAGATGTAATATTAAAATAAAGAGTATTTTGTTTACCCTATTACACTTAGGTTCCTTCAGAAACTAAATTATGGCAATTCCCATTCACAAAATATACACAACATGAGTGACAAAAATAACTACAGAACCAGAAAATCAAAACTAACCTGCAGCGCGTGGCAAACGCTTTCGATCTCCGAATCAAAATTCGGTTTTTCCTTCACAGTGACGAGTTCCAGCACAGCGCAACACGACATGTCATGAGAATCAAAAACCGGCAATGCGATGGAGCCATGGACATCGTGATCAGCTGCATGCTTTGATCGCAAGTACTCAGCGTTATTGTAATACACTATATTCGAAGTCCACTCTGGAACTCTAGATGTAAACACCCGGCCAGGAAGCCCCGGAAAAGAACCCGGTTTCACTTCCGTGGAAAAAGTGAAGGTCTGTGACACTTCGCGGTACCCTGCAAGCACGTGGTCTAGCAAATAGGGTTGCTCGTAGGTGCTCAACACGCTCTGCTCCCCGAGCTTCATCGGGACCCAGACTTGCGCCAAAATCCCCCCACCCGATGATTCCTTAAATATCGACAGCGCCTTGAGCATCTTCTCCGCGAGTGAGAGCCCGATTGGCTGAGATAGCATACAACTTCCCATGGCACTGAAACTATTGTTACTATCAGGAAAAGCCGGGGAATTTTGTTCTAGGAAATTTGGTGCATCAAACAAAGGATAAGGCATTGATGGGATGGATGAGAAACCGTAGGAAGTGAACAGCTGATCTGTTGCTGAGGGGCTGTTGCACCATCCTGCGTAACTGTCCAAGCCCATTAGTCCCGAGAGATTGTCTAACGGGTCCTCGAAGATGGAACTCCTTGTACCAGCATCGGGAAAAGGCGAGTTATGTGTCTGAGATCTTGGAGAGACCCAAAACCCGGCCCCTTTTTCTCTAGGGGAGGAAGGGTACTCCATTTTGAAACCGAAAACCAAGCTCCACCACTAACTGAAATCAGAAGAACTATTGCTTCATTCCAAAGAATTCACGGAGCCATATTTCCCCCGAATATGTATTTCCGAGACCACCAAATCTGGCTCAACAAAGTTTAAGTCTATACTAAAACCAAACGTCAAATTGATGAACCGTGTTAATTTGGCAAAAATCTGAACTTGGCCAAGCTGAACAGCCTAACCTGGCTCCCAAGTACCCTCTTCTCAAATATGTATTTCCAAAACCACAAAATTTGAAAGTCTATACAAAGCTCAAACGCCAAATTGATGAAAACATGTCAATTTGGCAAAACCCCGATCTTCACCAAGCTGAACCGCCTAACCTGGCCCCAAGTACCCTCTTCTCCCAAATAAGTATCTCCAATACCAAATTTGGCCCAACGAAGTTTCTGTCTCTTAAGCGATGAACCAGGTCAATTTGACAAGAACCCACAAAGCAAACCACTCATCTAGTAACCTTCATACCAAATAAGACGATAGATTTGGATATCACTTCAAGAACTGTTTCTACAATGAAAATGTCCACTACAGCACAAGAACCCTAAAACCCAACTTCACAGCAATGATAAAAAACCAGAGTCCACAAAGCTCCAGCAAGTTCTGCACAAAAGGGCATAGATCCCAATCAACAATAACTCAAAAACAGCCACAAAAACCAGTTTTTTCCACAAACCCACCTCAGATTCACTATCTTACACACAATCAATCTCACAGATAGAGACATACATGTGTATGAGCTAACAAAAACCACAGACAATCAACAACATACAAGAAACACACCTGAAACCGATACCAAAAGACCCAATAATCAAATTCAACACACCACATACAAACTCACCAAATCAACAGCACCACAGATTCAGCTCACAGAAACCCAGAAATGGAGCTCAACACCAAGAAATAGAAAGAGGGCAAAAGAACCCAACTCAGCTACAGATGAGGCGCGACCACAGCTCCAACATGGACACCTCAAAATTCGCGACACGTGTCACGTGCTCCTCGGATCTTGGCCATATCTGAGAACAAGATCAAATTTTTGCTAGTTACAATGGGGACGAGTCGGATTGGGTATAAATGGAAAACCCTAGACAGTGCCGTAATTGCCTTGGAAACAATTACTCGCAGATTGGTTATGCTAAAGATAGAAAATTCTTATTGTTCTCTTTGGAGACAATAACAATTTAAGGTTTGGGGTTTTTTGGACAGCAATGAAATAAGGTAAATGTAACATGTTTTTTTAATTAGTATTTGTTTGATATTTAATTAATTATTATTATTTATTTGATATAAGTAAGTTAAAAAAAATTTATGTGATAAATATGTAGCAAAAAACTAAATAAATTGAACTAGTTGAGACGATTTAAGTTTGACTATTTTTTTAAGTTGAGTTTTAACTTAATTATATAAGTTTGTTCGAGTTTGAATCAAGCTGAATATACAAATGAATTAAATTTGATTTGATTAATTTACTTTAATATTGTTGTTACTTTGAATTTGCTATTCTTTTTTAAGAACTTGGATTTACTATTCTTGTCCTAAACTAAGTATGCACCCCTCAATTTTATTGTTTATATATATGAGTTTCTTTTTCTCAAAAAAAAGTATATGAGTTTCTTATGAAATTTTGTTTGGAAAATTGTCAAATGGGAATTAAATTATCTCAAAGAATAAACTAATAAAGATGTTGTCTAACAAGTTATGTTGAGATGACATAATGTATACATAACTATAACATTGTTATATTGTGTCAGTTTAACCATTATTCAGTTTAATAATATTATCTGAATCCCAGAATTTCATACGAGTTACATCATATCGTTTGTAACATTTATATTAATTCGAGGTTATATGTAATCACGTCAGTATCTTTTGTGAATATTCATTATTACGTCTGAGAAAATGCTTCAAAATATTTTGTTATATAAGAAGATTACTAATATGTGATTCTCATTTGAGTTATATTTTAACCGTCTAATATATATATAAGTAAAATATTTATTTTGTCTGGTAACATAAAAGTGTACTATTATGTTCTCGATAATGCGTGACAAATAATTGTTCTTTCGCAGTCAAATGGATTGGGTTTTGAAAGAGAAATACATATGGTTCCACACTTCCACTTGCGGCTCCAAGGGGCAATATGGTAAATTCACGCGATGGGAATGTCAAATTGGACGATGAGTGGAGTGAAATGACAGCAGTAAAGGCCTGTTTGGACGATGACCGTATCTCAGAATCTGTAGAGAGGATTCGAATCCTGATTCCAAACAATACTTTATACTTGTAATAATTAATTATTTGGCTTACGCCACCCAAAATAAAGCTGTCACCTATTATATATATAATTTATATATGTATATATAGTGGAAGAGACGTACTGTATGATACATAACATAGGAACAAGTACAACGTCAAAATATCTGAAAGTACAATGAGATCATATGATCCTGGTTCGTGACTTAGTCGGGGAGGTTAGATGATAAAAATATTTTCAATTCAACTAAAATTTGATATTTTAGATTCACTGTTCAAATAAAATATAAAATTTATGAGAATTGCGATAAGGATGATGAAATATTTTGTCGACTCCATTTTAATTGAAGCGAATTCTTTTTAAAAAATTGATAAGGTGGGGAATCCTATCCCAATTGGGGCCGTGGGGGAGTCATTCTCGCCCGGTCGCCGATATATTAAAATTATATTTTAATATATGCTTAATTAAAATAATACTTTTGAATGGATATTTAGTGAAGAAAAAATTAATGGTTTCATATCCTATTGAGGGGGGAATGGGAATTCATTGTGCCCAACGGAGACATGCAGAAACACGATACGTAAAAGTAATTGGGCAAAAAAAATATCATTTCAAACTCGTCATGATGTCACCTCTAACTCATAGTACACAAAAAATGATATAATTTTAAAAATAAGTTTGATTTGTGTTAATTATTTAAATAAATTTTTGACGTGTTTTGGATGACATGAAACTATTTTTTTTAAAAAAGTTTAAGCGTGTGTTCATTTAAATATGCTCAATTGTCATTCTTAATATTTATTGTGTGTCAATGTCATAATTATGTCTATATAAAATACTGAACTTATATTTAAAATAAGAGGTTAGACAAAAATATGATACGATATAAATGCGAAACTTTTTTATGAAAAAATATATGTTCGAAGCTCGAACCCATGAGAATTGAGCTAAGTTGGTACAACACTAAAATGAGTTTAGATTTAATAATGATGAAAAAACAATAAACTAATCATGATTACAATAAATGTCATTGTCGTAAAGTAGTTTGTAATTGTAAATGTCAATGACAAAGCAAATTTGTGCACGTCCAAACAAATAATGTAATTAATTATTAATTATATCGGCCGCATATTATTACGAGAAAGACATTAAAGTCTTCAAATAAGTTCGAGATTCGTGTTGGATTCGCTAAACTAATTTTATATATTATTAATTAATTAATTAATATCATAAAGTAATGGTCCACTTGTAACATGCCCGATTCCATGCTTAATACTAATATTTTATTACAGGTTCAGGGCATAATGATCTAAGGCAATCTCGACCGTTCGTTCTGATTCTTTCCAAGATTCTGTTGTGCATAATCTAAGCAAAACCACGTTAAAAAGTTGGCTTTATTAATATATTAGGTTAAATATTTTTGAACTATCCACGTTACTGTCAATTTTTACTTCTTACCGTCAAATATTAATTTAATATGATATCTTATTAAACAATAACCCGATAAAAAAATTAGGACAAATTACATAAGATAAGAGTATTAACTGAAGGCAAAGATTCAATGGCATGTCCCATACTATTAGGGTTAGAGTTTGTCTCGCAAATTGGTGAGGTACGCAGCGTGACTTCTGACCATCGTCTACAATTTTACGATTTTGAAGGGTGATGCTCTCGTGTCTGGGACTCGGAGGGTGCTGGGATCGACGGCGGAGGTTTGCGATGATATAATTGGGGGGTATTACTTTAATATCATATGCGATGGGAGACGTGTTCGGGAGGAGGTCAGCGGTGGTCGGACAGAGAAAATTCGGCCATTAACTTGGTGCGAGATCGAGGGAAGACGGATCCGGGAGGGGCTCATTGGATGTAGGGTAGGAAAATTCGGGGGATTTGATTGTTGCGGCTTTGGTTGGTGGATGGCTCAGTACTGGGAGAGATCATAAGTTCTCTGACGTCGATGGACATATTTATGTAAGCATATCGAATTAGGGGGTATTGGTTTACTTAAGCTTCAATACGTCCTCATGGCGTCTCATTAGGCCATTTGGGGGTCCAGATGACACGAGGTTTTTGATTTGGGAAGAAGATTGGAGGCGATCGCTTTATTTCGTAAGTTTATTTAGAGTGGTTTACTAGGGGTTTGCTCTAAGTGTTTTCGGGGTGGTTCTTGTAACGGATTTGCGGAGAGTCTCAACTCATTTGAGGTAGAAGCGGCAAGTTTGCAAGAGGTATTTCATTGCACTATTAGTTATTATGTTCGTCGTTCTAGGGGTTGATTCTTGTAATGAATTTGCGATGAGTCTCAACCCATTCAAGGTGGAGTCCGCGAGGTTGCACGAGGCACGTCGTTGCGCTATCTCTTATTTCGCTTGTTGTTCTTGTAATTCCATGACTCATAAATTAGTCAGATATGCTTTAACCAACAGTAGTTGAGATCATGGTGAGGGGTCTATCATGTCTGGTGTAATGTCGGGTTAGTTGCTTTATAATTAATAATATGTCGCGATTTCCCTCAAGAAAATTAAGAGTATTTATGTGAAAAAATACATTATTATGCAAAAAAAAACTCACATTCGTTTGAATAATAAAATAAATAATAAGCAAATTTTAAATGAATAAAAATCATTTATTCTTTTTCCTTAAAAAATTCATATATTCTTTTTGCTAATCTAAATTTCTAATCTCAGTCATCTATTGTCCAGAGATTGAAATGTATTCTTGATTTGACCAACATAAATAATATCCAAAAATTACATGTAATTAGTGATGGGTATATTATATTTTTGTAAAAAGTAGTCTTATGATTTCCAACAGTGAAAACTGAATGTAAAAAGTTGACTAAATATCTATATTAAGGGATTGTTATGGTGAAAATAATTATTGTGGTAAATACTATAAATCAATAGCAGTTTTTCTATCAACAAAATACATGCATATATAAGATTAAATTTCGGATTAAAAAATATGTAATTTTAAAAAACTTGAACTTAATTAAAATTATATATTATTAATCACTTGTTATTATATTTGCATCTTATACTTCAAATCCAAGTGAATTGTGAAGTGTATATGTAATTTGCAAATATAAATCATATATATTACATTAGGCCAACAATGGTCAGTCCTCTCCCTTTAGGGTTTCTCTCGTTCGATTGACGAGTTACGCGGCGTTCTAGCTTGTAATTTGGTGAGACGGTAGATCAGATCGATGGATGACAGTTGGAGACAAAGAGAGTTGACTAGGTCGATTGAAAGGAAGGGAGTTCGGTGCAGGTTTCTGCAGGGAGGGGGTTTTGCAGTGTGGGTGGGGCTTCAACATGTGATGGCGGAGGGGCGGAGGAGGGAGGGGGAGCGGGGTGGAGTATCTAGCGAGTTCATAGAGAAGCACAATGGACAGGGGAGTTGGCGGGCACAATGGTTCTAGCATGGAGGGACGGGCGAAGTGCTTCTGATGCTGTTGGTTTGGGAATCCGGGCACGGTTGGGCCGGGGTTTGGTCCGGATTGGTTTGGGGAGTTGGGTCGGGTACGGTTGGAATTAGGGAGGGGAAGGTAGGATTGGCCCTGCCGGTCAGGGGCTTGGCGATGGGAAAGTTGGAAGGATATTACTTCGATATTATCTAGCGAGGGGAGACGGGTTTGAGAGGGGGTCATCGGTGGTTGGGCAGAGAAAGCTCCAACGACTAGCTTGTTGCGGGATCAGTGGAGATCGGTGCAACGAGGGTAGACGGATCCGGGAGAGGCTAATTGAAGGTAGGGTAGGAAAATTCTGGCAATTTGCTTGCTATAGTTTGGGTTGGATGATGGTTCGATACTGGGAGGGATCATGAGTTATTTGGTGTCGATGGACAGATGTATGTAAGCATATCGAATTTTGCGGGTCTTAGTTTTCTTAAACTTCAATACGTTTTCGTGGTGTCCCATTGGACCATTTGAGGGTCCATATGACACGAGGCTCTTGATGGGAGGAAGATTAGAGAATATCGTTTTATTTCGCATGTTTATTTGGAGTAGCGTACTAGGGGCTTGCTCTAAGTGTTTTATGGGTGATTCTTGTAACAGATTTGTGGAGAGTATCTACCATTCGATGTGGAGGCCACGAGTTTGCAAGAGGCATTCCGTTGCGCAATGTGCTATCATTTATTTTGCTCGTCGTTCCCAGGGTGGTTATTGTAATGGATTTGCGGAGAGTCTCAACCCATTTAAGGTGGAGGCCGCGAGGTTGTTAGAGGCATGTCATTGCGTTTTCTTTTATTTTAATAGTTGTTCTTGAAATTCTATGACTCATGACTAAGTCATGTATGTTTTAACTAACAGTTGTTGGGATTATGTAGCGTGATCTGTCTCACCATTTGATGTTTTAACTGTTCAGTATAATGCCGAATTAGTCTAGTTTATAATTTAATAAAAGAATATTTTTAATTAGCAGAATCTTTGGAAAATGCTTGAACAAGAATCACGGTGGACGGTTATGATTGGTTTGGATCTGTTGGTGGTTATTTATATATATATGTAGTAATTAACATTGGTCCGCAAGAACAAAACCATGTTCAAGCGGGCCCACTTTACGTTATTTATTTATTTATTAATTAATTCATGCTATGTTCTCGAGAATCGAGATACATCACAAGTTGCAAACCTGGTTAACTATGTTTTCACTTTCCAATCATTATTATTAAAAATCATGATTAGTTACTATGAGCCATCGCATTGCCACGTGCAAGGATCTGTTTTGTTTGCGAAGTTTCGAGTACTTTCTTGATTATGATTTATGACAAATTGACTGAGCAGCGAGGTGTGATGTCTGGTGAAGCCCATATTCAGGAAACCCAGTATTGGGCCCAAACGATTTTTGCAATGGGCCTAGTGAAATGGAACAGTTTTAAATTCTATAGCTGTGATCTAGACTAACAAGGCCCGACAGATTTGGGTATTTGATATGGGCCTACTGTTCCCAAACACACGTAATGGGCTGGGCTTTTCATCCAACAAAATTGAGCCTATTCTTCTTTAACATTGTTCTCACTCTCAATTTGATTGAAGTCGTAGCTATCCAATACAAGCCTGAAGACTGACTAGAGCCCTAGCCACTAGCCAGAGAGAGCATCCCAACCAAGCGCCACTGCACTGAACAACTTCTCCTCTCTAATTAATTTGATCAAAACGGTAATTTAGGATCATTTTGAGCGGGACCAATTTTGAACCAGTAATCGAACTGACTTTGAAACTGAAAAATTGAGGACCGTAATTCATAGTTCGATTTTGATTCTAAATTTAAGAGGATCAAAACTTAGAACTTTACCGATAAGAATCAGATCGGTTCATCTCAAAAATGAAGTACACGAATTGAAAAATGAAGGTCGAAAATATGTTATTTATTATACATTTTCATTTTTTTTTTCAAATATAAAATTTAACTGGGCTGTAATGATTAAATCTTAAAACTCGATTTTATAAGTATTTTTGTGATTGCACATTTAAAGTTTTTGGCTATATTTAAAGCTCAAATTCGTTAATTCGACATATAAATTGAGCTTAAATAAAAAATAAAAAATAAAAAATATAGCTGGTTCCAACCAAATATAACCATAAAACAAACTAAAAAAAGGCAGGGTAGTGGCAGCATTTTGTAGACACTTTGTGGGGATTCTCCAGCCAGTAGAAGTGGAGGCCGTGGGTGTTAGGGAAGCTCTTGGGTTGATTAAGTGCAACCAATGAAGCTAGGTAGTAGTTGAGACCGATTGTCTCTGGGTAGCAAAGGGTATCTCAGGCGATAAGATTTTGCAAAATCAATTGGACGACATATTGAAGGATTGCAATAATATTATTAGTATATTATCTTTCAATATTTTGATTACTTTTGTTTTTAAAGTTTGTAACACGACAACTCATGAGCTAGCTAAATTAACTTTGCACTGGATGGATTGAAATCATGGCGAGGGATTTGTTCCGCCAATATTTATTGAGGTAGTTATGCTTGATGTCAGTTGCAGGTAATAATAATTTTCAGTTTTAAAAAAATTATTATGAAAATTAGACCGTTTTCTCGCTTAACGATTTTGAATATGCTTACAATAATTGAGGGATCGGAGGGTCGAATCTGGATTAAGTATTTTTTGACATTTCTATTGGTTTATTGATCAAATAATATTTAAATATTTATGAAAAGAATAAAATAAAGAGAGATAAAGAATATTCTAAACGAAGAAGTAAAAAAAAAGCGAGAAAGAAGAAAAGAGAAAAAAGAAGGAATATTTAAACTTTAATTACCCATTTTCTATTTCAATATCAAAACCCTCTTTTCTCAAATCCGTACACTTTCTCTTCTCTCTCTCTCGCCCTCTTCGCCATTTCCAGAACCTCCTCAATCCAGCCTCACACGTACACATATACATACAAACATTGCATGTAACACCTGTATGTATAGCTCCGCTTGATCTCTGTACCTGCCACTCCGTCAAGGTCTGCTTTTTTTCGAATTTCTCGATCTGGGTTCTCAGATTTTGTGGCGGGAAGGCCGGATTTGGAGGAGAAAAGGCTCGATTCTGAGGTTCTGCGATCTGGGTTTTGGTTAGGGTTCGTAGATCTCTGGTTAATTTGGGAGCTGGTTGATGGCTAATCCATCTGGGAACCATCAGGAACCGTCTTCTTCAGTGAACGGGAGCGAGAGAAAGGGCAATTCGGTGGCGATGAAGCGCGAAGGCATGGCGGTGATGCGACACAATCCGGGAGTGTCCACGGAGTGGACACCTGATGAACAGGCGATTCTGGAAGATGGGTTGACCAAGTGAGTTGAAATTTGGGATTTTTATTGAATTTTTTGCATCTTAGATCAGTTGGGTATTTTTATGATTTTGATTGAATCTGGACTTCATGATTTTTTTGGTTTGAGTTTCATGTATGTGAGTTTTTTCTGTTGATTTGTTGGTTGGATAAAGAGCTACAAATTGTTGTTTTTTGGAATTAACCTTTCATCAGTAATTATTCAAGTTTTGAATTTGTTTTTAGCATAGTTGTGAAAAATGATGTTTCTATCACCTTTTGGTGGTACACCAAGTGTTGAATATGGGTTTACAAAACATAAATGTGCCCAGCAAGCTCAGGTTACCTGCCGTTGACTTATCGAATGGGAGATGCCCTTTTGACTCTAGAATCATTTTCTCAAGCTGAAAGGGAAAGTGACATAAGTTAGTTGCTACTGAATTATATGCTGGATATCATATTTTATTGCTCATATTGGTCTCTTCTCTTGGGTTTTGGTGTCAATATTTATCTGTAACTTTTCAGGGTGCTGTCTCTTGTCTAGGCTCATATATAGGTAGTTCATCAAAGCCATCTTGTTGGTATTTTGTGCAGATATGTTTCAGAACCAAACATAATTCGGTATGCAAAGATAGCTATGCTGCTACGGAATAAGACAGTCCGGGATGTGGCATTGCGCTGCAGATGGATGACGGTAAGCTTCATCATTCACATTCATGGATTTTGTATTTCATTCTAGGCAATAATTTGGTCCTAAGAGCTATCTTGATAACATTATTTCTATACCTCTTAAGCTAGAGCTGAGTACAGACTGACAATGATTTTCTTTCTGGTACTAATCCTTATTTTTGTTATTTGCCTACTTAAACTTGCAACTATGCACTATTAAATAATAAAACACTTGGATCACATTCATGGAATGGGTTTTGAATTTGATCATGGTTCCAAAACGTACAAGACTTTGTTTTTCTCCATCATTCTACTTTTTAAAAGAACAGTTTTAATGTAAAAAAATAACTGTGGGACCCAATTGTGAACACTCTCGAGTACTATCCATTGAAAATAGTTGTGTTAGAAATTATAGTAGTATTGTGACGGCATGGCAAGTCTTATTATCCCTCAACAGTGTAAATCAATGTGGATGGGCCACTTAAATCAACAAAATAATTTGGTGATAGATGTATCTGGTATATGTTCTTATTAAATCTACATGAGATAGAGGTGTTAAGAAATGTCCATTTGTCTACTATTTTTTAATGTGGAAGCCACCTTTAAAATCATCTAATTGATTTATCTATTTCTGCAGAAAAAAGAAAATAGCAAGAGAAGAAAGGAAGAGCTCAATCTAGTCAAAAAAAGAAAGGATAAGAAGGTACATTTGATTTTGTTTTGTCCTAACTTTTATCTGAGGTTTTGCTTCTAGTGATCAAGTCAGATTACATTTGTGGTTTCATTCTGCTCGTGTGTCATTTTTATGTTTTTAAAGTTTTTTTTTCTGTCTCCTTGGTAAATACTTATTCATTAATTACTCCTTCCTTCCCAAAATAAGTGTCTCATTTGACTATTTGCAACAATTAATCATTCACTTTTAACTTTTAAGTGTTTGACTTTCCACCTTTTAACTATATGCTCTCTTGTTTCCACTAATCAAGTTGTTGTAACCAACTACAATGGAATAACTTTTTATGCCATTGACTTATCAAAAGATATTAGAATTTGCATTTATTCCTTCTATTACCTTTTTCATACATTTGATTTCTCTTCTGAACATGGAACAATTATAGGTTATTTTTCCCCATAGTAACCTACCAGTTTCTTGAATCCCAGGATCTTTGATTTCTTCTCCACAAGTATTGGAGTCCTTAGGGATATATTTTGTATTTCTTTTGCAGGAAAGAGTTAATCATCCAGCAAAGCCATCACAATTTGCAGCTCAACCAAATATTCCTCCATATGCACAACCATTGATTCCCAAAGCAGACAATGATGATGGCATCCCATACCAAGGTCTGGTTTTGTAATTTCTTGCAGAAGTTAAAAATAATTTTACGTAAAAGCACATTCTTGCCCCTGTTACATAAACCATGTACTTAATGCATATTCATTTGCTATTTGTGCATTATGGCAAATTTTATTTGTCCATAGTGCACTTCCACTGTAGTTTCTCATGGAAGTCTCAAATTTGAAACATTGGTTATGTTACTTGATAAATCAATCCGCTAACTTTATTTATTTTCTCAAGATGAAAAACATACTCTTCCAGCTGAAATATGGTTTAACTTCAATTATTAAGCCTGAAAATTAATACGAACTGTCCTGTCTCATACAAATTTCACCCAATAATTTTGCCATGCAGTCCCTCGCTAATTATCACCTAGATCATAATTGGTCCTTGACTAGGTGGTACACCTGGAACTATATTGTTGTATATATTATTGATTTTATTTTTTAGTTATATAGCCTTATGCTCATAAATGTCATACAGGAAATCAGTGCATTTGCACAAGTTTACTTGTACTGGAGTGTATTGGCTGTTGATGGCATATATTTCCTGCATATAACTTGACCTATAAAATTACATACTGTAAGTCTACATTGGTTCTCACCCACTCTTGTATCGATCCGATAAAATTTATATACTTACTAGCTGACTGTTGGTACATGTATTTGCTGGGATCCTTAATTTTCTTAAAATGTGGGAAGAGGATAATTAACTTATTTCACTCGGTCATGGCTATGAAGGTTAAAGTTGCATTATCTGTAATCAAGATTTCATAGAATTTTCAGATCAAATGTCTAACTCACTACTTCTATTCATGATTCATTATTTGTTGAGAAGACTATTCTGCCTTTTAGTGTATTCATATTTGATTTGGGTATTGGAATTGTTCGCTTTAAGATTAACTGGAAGCTGTTTTCATTGTTATGACGACTGTGGAGTAGCACATGTTTCGTCTATCATACACTGTAGTTTCACTTTATAGTACTTTTTGACCGAGGCTGTATCTGTCATGATAAATAAGGCATTGGTTTCTTGTTTGCAGAATCGTTAGTGTCCAATTTTGATATTTTCTGTCCATTGGTTATACTGAAAAGTACATGGTGAACTTCGCAGTAATTGGTGGTCCTATGGGGGAGCTTCTTAAGCAAAATGCAGAGGCTCTGGATCAAATTGAAGCAAACCTCAACGCTTTCCAGGTGAAGTTCTTACATAAATTGTCGGTAATACATTTTATTCTTCATTGATCCCAGACACCAAATTCTCAAGCCTTTTAGTTTTAGCGTGGTAATAAAAGCAAACTCCCTTCTGCGGGGATGCCTGAGAAGTGCTCTAAAAATGCTAGTCGCTAGCCTGGCGGATAGGGCCTCTAGGGATTAATCAGGGACTAATCAGGAATTAATCGGGCATTATTAAAGGATTAATCGTGGACTAATAAGACTAGTCCTGGTTTTTCGGAACACCTTGTCTGAGTATCTTGTCTGACTAAAATACCCCCATGACACACTTGTTAACTGTCTAACAGAACTCGTCATTGCCTTTTTTCAGATACAGGAGAATATCAATCTCTTTTGCCAAGCTCGCGATAACATCATCAGAATCATGAACGAGTATGTTGCAATATTTAATTTTGGTTTAAGTTGAAAGATTACATTGTGTGCCATTTTTTTTTCAAAGATGGGGGCGACGACTAATTATGTGCTGCTGTCATATTTTATGATACATTATCAGATACTCATTCCCATCACCACCACGTGATTGTGTGCAGGTTGAATGATTTGCCAGACACGATGAATCAGATGCCTCCACTTCCAGTGACGTTGAACGAGGAACTAGCAGGATCGATCCTTCCCCGAACAACTTTTCCGATGCACTCCTGACCCAGCTTGCCTCTTTAAGTTCAATCCGGACCATCTAATCAGTTTCTGAATGCAAAGCATGACGGTCTTGCATCGGTGAAGGCGTTTTGAAATTGAATACCGTCCGTTGAACGTGGAAATAACTTTAGAAATCGAGTCAACCCGCCTT
Source organism: Geranium brycei (assembly GCA_036897365.1). NCBI lineage: Eukaryota > Viridiplantae > Streptophyta > Magnoliopsida > Geraniales > Geraniaceae > Geranium > Geranium brycei. The sequence goes on from JAYMTP010002203.1 coordinate 18,613, forward strand.
TCCACTCAAAAAGGGGAAGTCGAGGACTGCCTAGTAATGTATGGCATTCTTTCCTCAGCCACATTCTAAGTTTGGTTTTTAAGATTAATTTTCAGTATGTTAGATTGTAGTGCTTGTAGACATTATTGTAGATTGAAAATAATAAATAGGTCCCAAGTTAATATTATATCCTCTGTTGATGTTTTTGGTTCTCAACTGCTTCAGTTTAAATTCACAGTTGGATTATGAATCCTGTTTGTAAAATGTACAGAGTTGTGTATGCTACTTTTTTTGCTAATTTTTTGAGAATTAGGAGGTATGATGTCAAAATAACTCGAACCCGATAGGATATTTGATGCCTGTGATTGGGTTAGGAATGGCAACGAGGTAGGTCTGTCTAGTGATCTCCATCCTTTATTCCGTTGGAGCAGACATCTGGTCTTTGTACTTTAGACTTTAGAGGATGTCAACGAGGTGTTTCGTACCGATCACCTTCTCTTATCCCATTGAATTGGGGGCATACAATTTTCGTCCGGTTCGAAATTTTTTGTCATCCATAAATTTGATCAGGTTGGGTAATTTTTGGGAATAAGTGTGGAGACGTGGAATACTTGATATATATGATTTCTAAATACTCATCGATATAAGTCAAATTTTCTTTTTTATCCGATAAAACAATTAATTACGTTATTTCCACAGTTATGTTGCTTGCCATTAACCTCAACAAACCCACATTTTATAAACTTTATTTTATATAAAAAATACATTTTTTTCATATGGTAGCAATTAAAATAAAGCTTATTATACAATTTGAGCAATTACTTTCTATTTTTGTTGTATCATTTACTTTTATTTGACAAAAAAAGAAGGAAGTGTTCAAAAATAAATTTCAATCTCATTGAAAATCATATTTCTAGAAAAGGACAGTACAAAATCTGGTCAAATTAAATGACCAGAAACAAGAAATTGTTATATCTTGACTTTGAGGAACAGAGAACTTAATTTTCTTTTGAAGACTTCTAATGAAAGAAATGGTGATGTTAACAGTGATGCCTTTCTGGGTTATGTATCTATGACTATACATGCACATTTTCACTCTGCTTTAATAAATAACAAAATATTTGATTTGGGTATTTTTTTATTTATTAATTATTACTATTTCCACTAAGAAAATTCTGGGTTTTTATTCTTCATTTCTAGAGGGTTTTTTTTCTTCTTCTATATAAGTGGCTCTGGCTTGTCTGGGAAAATTAGATGGTTGAGCGGTTCATGCAACTCATAGTATAGGTTTTTGAATTGGGTTTTGCTTGTTGAATTCGATCTGGAGGAATTGATGAATTGAAGTTTTTTAGTAGTTTTGAGGGACTCCATATGATGAATGATGATGATATTGAAGAAGAGAGTTGAATAAGTATTTTGCAGCTCTTCTTAAGAAACAGTTGATATTAGTTTTTTGGGCTGTTGATTTTCTGGTGAGTTCATTCATAATCTACAGCTCATTTCCTCATTTATTTGCCGATTCTTGAATTTTGTATCATATGAAACATTCTGTGCCAGGAAAAAGTGTGCAAGAAAAAAAACACCTCATCAAATTCTTTTTCTTTTCAATGTATTTGCTCAATTTTCATTGATATTTAGGGGTAATTACAAAAACCAGCCATGCAATATTTCCGTTTTAGGACGAGTGTTTGTTTACTGAGTGCTTATCGTAAAAACTTATCGTGAACTATCCATTTTTTTGCAAGGTTTGTCAAATTCAGTCAAAACACACGCTCTTAAACTTTCTCCGCATGCATATCATTTTTTAAATGAAATAATTGCTTCTTTTTATCAGAAATAATACATGAAAATCATACTCTAATACCTAATTTAGTATTTGTACCAAGATTCGAACTCAGACTGTTAGAGCTGTGCCCTAGCCCAATGTAATAAGTCATCTACATTGTAATGTTTTATCATCTTTGGAATAAATAAAACGGCATTATATTACTAGTGTGTTGTAGTAATATATTAAATGTGTCTCGATCTATATCATTAGGTGTATCAACACTAA
>JAYMTP010002204.1:0-20635 GCA_036897365.1 Geranium brycei
CGGGGAGGATATCCGTCCGTTTTAGATTTTCTTGACATCTCTATCTAACAGTGTAAATTCGTGGTTAATTAGTTTAGAACCGAACCGATTAATATGTTATTTATCTTTTAGTTTTATTTTGTTTACAAACTTTATATTTCGATTGGGTTGTAGTATTTTAACCTTAACATTTGGTTTTCGTTATTATTTTTCATAATAGCGAATTTAAAGTTTTTGCACATAAATTGGGCTTAATTACGTCTAATTGTACCCATAACTTGAGCATGAATTCAAAATTAAAAAAAAAAAACTAATTGATTCCAACGAAATTATACTGGAGAACGGAATTGAAGAACCGAAGTTGGAATCAAACTATTTCTCATGTAGTAGTTATGAATTTGATTCCTATAAATTGGGAACCAAGGGATCCGGTCCCAAAACTATGTCCACCCTAATTATTTAATTTTGAGCCTAGCAAGAGCTTAACTGTATAACTAGCTCGTTCGAACCCGAACAAACATTTTTTTTAAGCCAAGTCGAGTGTTAATAAAATTATACTCAATTCATCTTGCTTACACCTTTAACCATCAAATTTTTTGTTAAACCAAATTAACTCTCTTCAATTTATTATTTTAAACGAAATTGAACCTAATTTACAACCAAAAACTTCAAATTTGTACTTATAAAAAATATTAACATATTTTCAGCATAATTCACTGAAGATACACATGATTTTTATTCTTACCAATTAATTGAAGGTTTTAAATTTTGAAAATAGCTGAAAATTAAATATTTATCTCAAAAAAGTTCCCAGCCACTTATTACAAAAAAAAATTGGAAGTTGAAAGCCACTCTGTCAAATTTAAATAGGCCACGGCCACTTTTTGCACATAAATAGCATTAACCTATAAATAAAAGAAAATGAGTTCAAATTCACAATTGACAATATATAAGATGAACAATTTCCTCAGCTTTAATAGTTGTAATGTAAATACATCATTGTATCGCCTGCAAATTACAGGCAAACTACAAAATGGTATGGGGAAATGAATGGAACGACCTATAAAAACTACTTAGGGTTTTAAAGAAGAAGGGTGCACTTTTATTTCTCCGATTATGCCATCGGTGAGAGCGTCGATGTCGTTGTTCTTTCCAAAGAACTTCACGAATTTCATGTCTGGACCAAACAGATACCTGCACCAGCATCAACGACAGCATTCATGGTTATAATGACAGTATGTGAGAGAACCATCGAGCTAAAAAATGCGTACAGCAATGCAAGATCGTAAAGAAAGACGAGTTCGGTCAGCATTCAGGTAAGGATCTTCGCCAAAAACTTAATTCGTGCACTGCAAATTAACAGTAAATCATGTACACAGTTCCATATATCACTTTGGTACAAGAGCAAGCACCTTAACATTTCTCATCTAAAAGTTTATGATATGGTCGTCTTTTGAAGGGGTTGAAGGGGAAAAGCAAATAAACATAATTCCCAACACCATAGCAAAACAACTATTTTATGGATATTATAGTTAATCCATGTATGATTAACTAACTAAAATGGAAATAGGTGCTTACTATGGGATCGAGGGAATATTATTTTGTTACTGGGAATTTTCCATATAACTTTATGTTGTTAATGCTATTATGCTCTTAACATTAACTCTTTTATCATGTTTATGGTTTATGTTCTAAACATTTATTTTTAAAATGCGTGATATGTTTGTGTACAGATCATATGATGGAGGCCAATACGTACATGACTATTGAGTGATCAACGAGATAATCCGAGTCTTCCTCTACTGTCTTCATATAATAAACTCGGAATGCACGGGCAACATTCTTTATCTCCTCTGGATCGCCAGTTAATCCAATTAGCTTTGGATGAAACTCTGCAACAGTGGGAAATATATAACGATTCATAGTGAAATTAAATCTTAAAATCCACATCAAGCAAACAGCAATCTTGGAAAGCACCTTTGACATACTCCCGAACTTGCTCAACTGTGTCTCTCTCGGGATCAACGGAGATGAAAATAGGTATAACTTCATACCCGGCCTTATCTTCTGTAAGCATGAAACAAATTATTGAAAATACAAAAATCTAAAAACACTTCCACTGGCGCGCCACCTCACAATATGCGAGATCATGCACACCTAGATAAATAACAACAGTAACTCACTTATTTTATCGATTGCAGCAGCTAGCTTCATTAGCTCATCAGGGCAGATATCCGGGCAATGAGTGAAACCAAAATATATCAATGTCCATTTCCCCAAGAAGTCTTTATCAGTCACATTCTTCCCATCATGGTCGATAAGATTAAATGGACCGCCAATGGCTGCTGTTCCCACAGATGGCCCGTGCTTCACTGCTTTCGATGCTTTGTTTATGCCTGGATAAAAGTAAAGACAGTTCAATAGTGCATGAAAGAAACGCGTTTAAGGATAAATTTGAAGCAAATAATAAACCAGACAAATACACGACGTGGGTAAACTTTTTGAAGCGATCAGAAATACTGGCTAATAAACCGCAAACTTCAGTTCCTGGAACTTAAGTGGAGGGGCAGTATTAAGATGAGAGTACAAAGGTTATTTCATCAGCATACTAATTAGTAATTACATAAATCAATTTAGAAATGGAAGTTCAACATAAAAGAAAGAAGAAAAAACAATTAGTTTTCATATAGCTTTTGAGGTTCAGTTGAACTGAATACAGCATTAACAGTTAAAATAAAAGTGGGTGAAGCGTATAAAATGTTTCCTGCATGTGCTTTAACACAGCTATGGTACCTAATCACCTTCTGTGGCTGTGCAAAGTGCAACCAAAAAATCTAGTGACATAACATTGAAAGTAAATAATTGAACTGTTTAAATTGATAGTAGAGAGGTTTTGGGTTACTTTATCATGTTCACGTGCAAACAGAAATACAGAGTCCAATACCTTCAATACGCTTCTTCTTTTGATTGTCATAGTAGAAGAGCACTCCTGCTCCAGTGAGAACCAGCAACAGAAAACTCAACCACGACACTGGCTGCAGAAGGCAGATCGCTCAAATTAATCAACATAATCAGCATAAATTAATTGAATATAAATTTACAACAGAAAGTACCCCTCCGCGAACAGGCTTTCCTTCATCACTGCTCTTGTTTGAGCCCCCAGACTTATCATCTTCCGTAGAGCCCCCAGACGTATTCCCTTCGGCAGTGCTTGCCGACTTATTCACTTCGGCAGAGGTGGAACTAAGTAGACACCTTTGATGCATTATGGATAATTGCACTCCTTGACCGAGGGGTGCAACCTGGATGGTGAAAAAAATAATAATGAGCTAGCAATTACAATTTTAAAATATAGTCCAAAATTTGGCACTCCACGTTAATAATGAGTTCTGTGACCAAATTAAATTTAATCACATCATGCAATTCGGGTTCCTACACTTAACCTTACTCTACTTGGTTTTATAAAATGACACATTGAATAAATAATCAAAATGTAGAACAACCCCACTCCAATGTGTCTAAATGTCTCATTGCATAATATCGTACGCCAAAACGTAGAGCAATGTAGATAAAGATTGGAATAACTTTTTAATGAGAATTGAATTCACTAATTCTCTGCGTTCAGATAAGAAAGCATGCATTTGCCATTCCCATAACCTAGCCCATTTTCAATCCTTTCCAAGGATAAGCGGAATGGGATTTAATATCAGCCTATCAGGTTATCATATATGTCCATACCCTATCAGGCCCCATATCATAATGCATAGCAATTAAAACATTTGATGCAACCTAGAAACCAATTGTCATCTAACCAAATAGTAACTAGAGGCAGACAGAAAAGCACATGAAGATGAAACCCCTCCAAAGCATAAATTGTGAAAGCGGGGATGTATAATTAACAACCGACCATGCAAACAGAACCAAACTTCTGATTCTCTTCATTCTATGATTATATTTTCCTTCCTAAATCCATCCAACCGTAGATAGTAAATATAACAGGAATGGGAGCGAAAGCAGACATGCAAGAAAAAAACAACATTATATAGCATACCATCCAATTATGTCTCTTTGATAATTGTCTGACATGAACATGGCAGCGTGCAACATCAACCCAGGGCCTTGCAGCTGAAATGGTTGTGTAATGGAGAGGTTAATTCACTCAAATACAAATATCATCAACTGTTAATTTTGTGCACGGATAACCAAATAAATCCAATCAACAATCATGCAATGGCAAGGATAATTGAGAAATAACATGTTTAAAGATGTATAGTAAAATTTTCATCACGGGGGATGAGAGACAGCACACTTTCGATGAGCTTCTTCTTTGCAGAGTGCTCAATGTGGTTTGTTGCCTTGACTATGTTACAATCAAATTCCTGAAAAATTTACAACACGACTAAAATGTCAGAGAAATCAACAAATGAAATAACTAAGAGATAATCACGTACAACAACTTAAAACTCATAATCGCATTTGACCTTAGCCGATGAAACAGTTGCAGTATCCTTGAGGGCTCCAAGTGCTCTGCTCAAGCTGTTCTGAGCACCAACTGATATTCTCTCTCCCCGAATCAACAAGTTCTACAACATAACAAACATTTACCAATTGTCTTTCCCCTAAAGCAATATCACCAAGCACAAATCAGTAATCACATTTGAAATGTATCTTTTTGCCAAAAACCTGAGAGCATAGCTTAAGGTTCAATTTTTAAACAGACGAATGAAATATTATCCAATGCCATACAGTTAAATTCTTGGTGATAATTGAATATCACTCTTTTCATAACATATGCAATGTTATTGAATTTTTTTTTTTCATTTTCCAGGGAAATACAGTGAAATTTTTAGAATAATTCTGCTAAAAACCCACCCCAAGTAAACATACTCAGAGAACAATTTTCTCGCAAGCCAAACAAAGGACAAGCAGAAGCAGGAAATCATTGTTTGGCTTCCTCCAACCTCTTATCAGAACCAATTCACTGTTACCACTGTGAATTGAGCTAAAATTAAGCATCACGTCCATAACCAATTCTGATTCTTATTACAATAAGCACACAAATGCTGTTAACAATCAAATCAATCATTTCAGACTAAAAAATGGTATTCAGCTTATCTGAACCAAGCTTAATTACATGAGGATTCAGGAACAGCCGATAGTGAACTTGAAGATCGTTGATTTTCTCAGCAACCAAACAGAAAATACTGCAACAAACTTCAGCAGATCCACATCACGTGAAGTAAACTCCCGACATCGAAGCATCCAATTCAATGCGAACAACAAAATCAATCATCTTAGACTAAACAGGCGCTTAACTCAGCCGAACCGAGCTTCAAACAGCCGCAACATCAAAACAAAAACTCGAAAACCCCTCATTTTCTCAGCAACCAAACAGAAAATGGAAGGAAATCTAGAAACCATAACCGATGAAACAGCTATGGAGAGAGATTGAGAGAGAGGCGTACCTGCTTGGATCTCAAGACGATACGAGACGAAAACGCCATGATCGGAGATCGGAGCTTGAAGCGTCGTCGTTTTCTTCTTCTTCTCCGTTCTTCTGATGGAGAGCTCTGTGGTGAAGGGTTTAAGGCTTATGAGTCAGATTCAGAGACCTCACTAAAACGCCGTCGTTTCGAAGAAAATAAACTCCGTTAACGAACGGCGTTAAAAAGAGGTAGACGTACACCTGAGCAACACACACACGTGGCGATAACAACTCTTCACACACACACACAGACCCTAACCTCAAAAGGCCACAATCGAAGAGCTCACAAAAACGAAGAAGACGAAGACGACCCAAACCAGCTCCGAGCTCTTCGATCATGGCGTTTGCTTCACGCCTCCTCTCCAGATCCAAGCAGGTACCTTTTCATTGTTTCCGGATCGATTCGTGCCTTTAATCGGCTATGATTTGTGGGGATGTCTATCGAAGTTTTTCTTCCATTTTCGGTTTTATCGTGCTCGTGTCAATTGAAATGTTGTGCTCGAATCAGATGCTGATTGGGTTTTTGTTTGTGTTTTATGATCCCATTTTCGATTTTTTGGAGTTTCAATTGTGAATTGCAGTTTTTTTGGATTGGGTGTTTTGAATATGAGGGGTATATTCGGTTTGTGTCATTTGGCTCTGCAGAATTTGTACAGATTTGAAATTGTATTGGTGAATGATTGAGAATGGAGTTGTATGTGAATGTTGTAACTTATGAGCATTTTTGGATTGGTCCAGTATTGAACTGATTAATTGGTAATGATCAATGGACATTTTTGTGGATGGTGAGATGTAAATGTTAAAGCTATCAATGGATGGTTTTCTGGGGAAGACTTTGTTGGAAGTCAAACTGCAGTTAATGCTGGAAATTATGGAACTTTGTTGTTTTTCACTTGTATGAATTGTTTTTTTTATTAGTATTGTTCTTAGCCTTTGAGTGCATTTCCCTTTTATTAGTGATGCAATGGCTGCGGAAATGGAAAAATTATTGGTACGCCCAAAACAAGATTAAGCTATTCATGTATAGTGGATGTATTGGTCTCTTCTTTTATGAGAATTGGTAAACATGTGGAGAAGAATAGAAGTGTCCTTCAACCCAACAGCTAATTTAACATTGTTTAGAAGATTTTGGCTAGAAGTCATTTGTTGGTTGCCTCCGTTTCAGTATTTTAGTATGCCCCTGTTATCATGTGTTCTTAAAGAGTAATATTCTGCTTGTCTGTTTCGATAAAATTTAGGCAGTCGTAATCAAGCATTTGGATGTAAAAAAGGCAATTTTTCAATGTCAGCCTTATGCTGTGACTTTGTTATCTAAGATATTTCATTGTTTCTTTATGTACATTGTAGGAGTAGTTTCTACTTGTCGGCCTCTAATCAATTTTACTTGCTATCATACAGTTGTGTGCCAGTCAAATAATTTTACAGCAAGAACATGCCATTCAAATCCATTCTTTTGCCAAGGGAGCTGCTCCTGCTGCTCGCGCGGGAGATGGTAGGGAACCCATTTAACGTCATCTGTCATTTTATAATCCTCATATTTGACACACTTTGTGTGGTGATATGATGTGTAAAGCTGTTCTCTTATATTGCACATGCCTTTCTCTTACCTCTACTTCACAAGCTTGAAGGTTTATCATATTGGTGAATTGCGCAATATTGTTCTCACTGTCTCTTTCTCTTCTGTTTTATGGAAAAATATATAAGCTGTAAACTTACATGCGTTTGGGTTTTGCCCTCAATATTTTGTTTCTGTTAGAGATAAAATTCAATATCATTGAATGCGATGGATGCAAGATTTCAGTTGTTATATATTCAATCAATTGTCTGTCTTCGTGATTTGTTATTAACTCACAAATTATTTTAATTTGGATGGTTAAGAGATGCTGAAAGGTATATATATGGATGTCAAGAAGAAATTTGACACAGCAATAGGAATACTTAAGAAAGAGAAGATCACGATTGATCCGGAAGATCCTGCTGCAGTCAAACAATATGCAAATGTCATGAAAACGATAAGAGAGAAGTAAGGCCCCGTATCGTCTTTTTGAACTTCGGTTTATTTGCCATCATAATTGTTTCTTACGTTATTGTCCACATTTAACTTTTACAGGGCTGGCTTGTACTCAGAATCCGAACGGATCAATAATACCATCAAAACAGAAACACATAATATTCCAGATGCTCGATCATATTTGCTGGCTGTGAAGGAAGTACGTATCAAGTATGTGGCTTTCCATTCTGTTGTTTCAGATATTAGTTGGATATTTAGTCGTAATCTCTCAAATAATTTACGTCTCAATAAAATTATACTTGAATCATAATTACTACTTCCTGTTTGTAGGAAAGGTCTCATTGATGACCTTGGTGTGGAGGCACTGATGATGGATGCATTGGAGAAAGTTGAAAACCAAATCAAGAAACCTCTTATGAGGAATGATGAGGCGGGAATGACTATTCTGAGAGCCGAATTCGATAAGATCAATAAAAAGTAAGTGTTTTAGCAAAAAAAGTGTTCCTCTCCATGTTTCTGTTAACTTTTTCTTCCAGTCAATTGAGCCCAACATTATCCGTTTTATCCAATACAGTCTGGTAGGAAAACTACACGCTAGGACCAAAACTTCACCTATTGATTTTGCTGGCAAAAGGCAACATTATATTAAGAAAAAAGAATCTGGAGCTAGTAATATATTGTGTTTCTAAAAGCTTAGTAAAGACTCTAAGGTGGATGTTCAATCTAACTTGTAGCTTTACTAAATAAAAAAGGGATGTGGTGTAATAAACCTCGGCCAAATGAACCATATCATCAAAGTTCTCATACTACTCGCCTCTTATTTTCATGAGTGCTGTGAAAGAATTTTATTACGTTTCTTCTTACGGGAAAGATCAAACCACTTACTGGCTATTTGGCATGTTGACCAGAACCCTATTCACGCATGAAAGTTTTCCGTGAATGAATGCTACACCAACTGTAGAGAAAGTTTGAACCCTAGTTAGATACTGATTTTTGTACAATTCTTAATGCAACCAGGCTTGGAATAAAGAAGGAAGATCTACCAAAATATGAAGAACAAGCGGAGCTCGCAATTGCCAAAGCACAATTGGCGGAGCTGAAGAAAGATGCACTCGAGGCAATGGAAACTCAAAAGAAGAGGTATGTCGTTTTTCTCACCATGCTATCATAACATTGTTCTTTGCTGACTAATCATTAGTGAACGAATATTCAGTCAGTTTTTTGCCATTAACAACTTACACAACACGTATACATTACCCTTTTACCATTTTCTCTGTTTAGAATGATTAAAGTATTGTGGGAAAGGTTCAGACACTCAATATGATTCTTCATCGGCTTTTGCTAGGTATCTAATTGAAGTCAACCATGATAAAATATTTGATGTTTTTTATTTCAGGGAGGAATTCAAGGACGAGGCAATGGTTGATGTCAAGTCCTTGGACATTCGGAACTTCCTCTGATAAACAAAAGATTTGCTCACTTGTTTCGAATGCTTGTTCAAATTTAAGACGGATTGGAACCCTAGCGATTGCTCGGGAGATGGAGAATCGTCATTTGTTTTTTGGTAATAAGAGATTTCCGCAATCTGAAAGAGCGCTGACTCAGTAGAAAATGGTCATGTTTTTTGAGTTACTCCATTTTATTATATTCTAGAGCCAGAAGAGATAAAAATAGTGTAACCTGACCTACCCTTGCTTTTGATATTTGACAGATGCTTATGTTTCAAGCATTAGTCATTCATAAAACACTTTTACCAGAAAGTTTATTTATACTACAAAACCATTTTGCTTTTAATTTCAAGAATGAAAGTGAATGTGTTTCTTGTTAACATAGATTGGAATTTGGAAGTGAATGTTTCATTTGTATCAACTCTTCTTATCTGGGTTAAATCGCATATTTACAAATGTTCTTAGTTGTACTTGAGGATTCATCTTTGTTTTTCCAAATGACAGTGAAGTAGTACTAATTGGCTGTGTAAAGGAGCCGAATTGATCTTAATTTGTTGGGACTCGGCTCTCTATTGCTCGGGTTGGCTTGGTTTAAAGAAAGTAATCAAACTTGAATTCGGCTTGATCGGTTAAGTTTTCACTACAATTATTAATTAAATCTCAAGAATTCTATTAAATAAATATGGGAAATGGCAAAAAGGTGCCATAGAGGCTAGCATTATACTTGTCAAGAAAAAGAGATGATGTTTTGTATTTTTACAAAATGGCAAAATTGACCCTCAATATAAGAATTAATTTTTAATTTTTTCTTCTAACTAAAACTCGTATAGTTAAATTTTTTGGTTAAGTTATTTTCTATAATTATGTTACCATCTTTTTTGCAAAAATGACTCAAATTTAGCTCATTTATTAAACAAGCCTAACCTTTCACCTAAATTCGACTCATGCTCACCTATAACAATCCCGAATTGAATTTGTAACAAATCAAACTCAACCAAATGGACCAAAAACAGATGGAAATGCACAATCTGTCAGAAATATTTCTAGAAAATAAGTGATGGAAAAAAAACCATCTTAAGTTACTATGAAGCAATATAACTGTGACCATAATACATTTACAACAAATTAAAATTTGTTGTAAAAAACCATCTTAAGTTAAAATTAAAATTAAAAAAACCATCTTAAGTTACATTTACTACTTGTAGCATGCATCAATCAAAATTTGTGCACTTCCTAAAAATATGCAAAGTAGCCAAAACAGTACAAAACTATAGCATTCAAAACAAAACTGCATCTTACGCGTTGCTCCTCGTCTAATCAGGTCGTCGTCTTCCTCTTTTTGTGCGATGATTTCTTGTGCTCATCTTTGCCTCGTTTCTTATCACTCTTGCTGTGACTCTCTTTGTGCTTACCATGCTTTTCTGTTTTATCCTTGTTGGACTTCACGCTGATGAGGCCACCCGAGAGTGTCCTTGCATCAGCGTTTTGTAGGGCCTTGTCGAACTCGTCGTCTCTGTCTTTGATGGCGTACTGCTGGAGCAGCTCAGGATCCAGTGCACCCTCCATCTTCGCCTTCCTTTCATTCTATATAAACAAAACATGTAAGCATACGCAAATGCAGAGAGAGAAGGGATGGGAGAGGGGGGGGGAGCACCTCGACTTGCTTAGCCGCTTCCTTTAGGTCATCATTAACAGAGATCTTGTGAGGTTCCATCACAACCTGAACGAGTCAAACCAGAATAGAATTGTGTTAATAAGAGTGGAAGAGCGTAATCAAATGGATGGAGCCAAAGCATAGTTATGAACAATGTTCTAAAAAACACTAGGCGCCAGTTAGGTACAGCCTTCTAGGGACTAATCAAGGATTAGTCAGGAATTAATCAAAAAGTATATTGGATTCAAGGATTAATCAAAAATTAACAGAGGATTAATCGGGGACTGATTGGACAGGTCGGGAATTTATAGAACACTGGTTATGAATATGAGGAAAAAAGGTGTATGTTGATATTTGATGAAAACAGTCTGCAAATGGGAGTTTCCGATATAAAATTGCTGCTATATCTATATGTTCAGATCGGATAATGAACATATTCACTCCATTGGTACATGTGGTACTCTGTAAATGCAATGCACACTATTTCTACTATTGGGAGCTTTCAAAAGTCGAGTGGTCAGACATGGGATTTAGCTAAATGGCTTAAGATTGATTCACTTAGGACGCCATTTAAAGCTCGTTAATGTGGGGACATTGGCATACTGTTGTACTTGGAATGCCCTTAGTTAAGAGGGATGTCTTCATGAAAAAAATAAAAAATAATAAAAGTTTGAGTGGACTCGACTTGACTCACATTTTTTAGTCTTGGCATCGTCCGGCTTATCTCGTCTGATGCAATGCCATTTAGGTATTTATGAATCTTCTTCATCACTTTTATGAATTGTGACAATATCTGTTGACCTTCCAACTTCATTTGACCCTGTAAAAAACAGAGTAAGACAATGCCATCAGTGATTATTTAGAAGAATGACCCAAAGAAAGAATGCCATTTGTTTACTTCAGAATCATACCTCAGTGTAAGATACGTTTTGATTTTGTAAGCCGATGCATAGCAGAACAGAAGCTTGAACGTAAGATAAAGTAACAGGAAGCTTCTCCCGGAAATACATATGTGAAAGAACTGGAACGAGGTCAAGAATCTGTAAAAAGTAGAGTACTCGATTTAGACAACCATCAACAGATCTAAAGATTACAGAGTTTAATTGAATTCTTTCTTGATCGCTTCTTTGATTCAGAAATCAGATCCAGTGTCACTTTATTATGAACCCTAAAATGAAAGATAGCATTTGTCAAAATCAATACCCAGAAGACTTACCATGTGATAATTAGAAAGGTTGTCGGTATATGATTTTAGCCGCTTCATATCATGTGGCGTTAAGATATCATTAAGCGACTTCAAAAATCCATTGGAGCTGGAAGTTAGGTCAACGTCACCGTAGTTGATCTTCGGGTCTATGATGCTGAAATAAAACAAGTAAGATGAGCATATTGAACTTGTAATAAATTCTTGATAGTAGGTTTCGAAACTAACCTCATAGCAAGTTTATACTCCATTGTACGGAAAGTAGAAGCCAAGAGTCTAATGAATCTCTGCTTAAAATCTGAGGGAATAACAAAAACATAAAGGGTGTGAACCACCGAGAAGTGATAAATAACATTCGGACTAACATAGTTCTTAAATCAGACTAACCTTGATAAAATGGGCCGAAAAAGCCCCACTGATCTGTTCCGGTAAACTCTATATCATCATTATTCAACGGCTTTATGACCATACATGTATGCTCTCCAGTCACGGTACTCTGATTCGGTAAGGAAAATGTCAAGATACTAATCAATTACTCAAGACACGTAATCTTAACAAATAAAAAGCATCTTAACTGGAACGTGGCCAATATAGAATGGAGCAAATTTATGTCTTCTCCAAAAGCGGAAAAGGTCCAGAGTAAGGCCAAAGGAGACGCCAAGGTAGTGGAGCTTCTCAGGTTGCCTTTCACGAAGATGTACCAGCAAATGAGGCAGATCAGTTCTAGGTTTTATAGTTTCTTCCAACAGTGAAACCTGCGTACAAAATATTTTAAAAAGAGAGAGAAACAAGCAAACAAACTTAATCCATGACAAAACTACTATCGGGTAAAAAAAATACTATAATACCAAAACCACATACAAACATCAGGTACAGTTATATGCACATTACGAGAATCATTGTTTGTAGGTTATAATAAGTCTTGTTAAACTGGATTGCTTATGTAAAAGGCCGTTGACTGATGCATAAGTATATACAAGGGTACTAATGAAAAAACAAAAGGAATGTACGACCCATTGTTTGATAGACATCAATCAACAAATCACCAACTGTCAATCAGGGTTAGGAACGCGACCAAAATACATATGCCAATAGGAAACTAACTACTAATTAGGAAAGCCCCTACATACTAATAAGGGAAAATGGCAAAAACGTGTTGTATACTATCACACTTTTGCAAGAGGGTGTTGGGTACTTTGATAATGGCAAAAAGGTGTTGTGAACTTTGATTTTTTGGGCAAAATGTGTGTATGCGTACAAATATGAAGAATTTTCCCTTAAAATTAAGAGTTACTTTTTAAAAAAATAAATGTTTTAAAAAGTTTTTCTAAAAATAATTTTAACTAAAATTTGTGTAATTTAAAATTTTAAGTTAAAAATTATTTTATAAAAATCTTAATTTCGGGGGCAATTTTGTACAAATATACACATTTTGAACAAACTACACAACACCCTCTTGCAAATGTGTGATAGTACAGCACCATTTTCCCAACTAATTATAGAAAACCCTAGGAAATCTGGTTGACACCAACTAAATACTAGGCAAAAGACTGAGTCAGCATCAACGAATAAGTACTGGACAGAAATAAATAGATTAAAAAGGGCATATCACTGTAGGTAAGTAAAACAAAAAAAAAAGATTGTAAAGAAAAAAGAAACCAAATTTGGGTAAGAAAAAGGACCTTCTCTGCAGCTTCGGTAACTCTGACAGATGGAGCCTCCACATCATCTTGGATCTCTACTTCGGTTATAGGTGTCAACTGTCCTTCATAATACCTAAATACAATAACACAGTAAAAATACCTTCATGAGATTCTTGAATGAACACAAACCACAAAACTAGAGATTTATTATAAATATGCTTGTCATCTTTATTCGATCAACAAGTTCAACTTTGGGCTAACAAATAATATACATAAGTTTCAGTAGCCTTATTGTTTCTCTAGGTGCCCAAAAGTTTTTATGCAAACATGTCATTTCACATAGGGGTTAGGCAAATTTGTAATGGTGATTGACAAAGTCAGGAGAAGAGCAATCATGCAATTACCTTGCTAGCATTTCAACTGCTATAGAACCATATCCAAGCTACAAAAGAAAGAAGAGAGAAAATATATTAAAGGTTGATGCAAGAGTTGGGTGAAGAAATGCAACACAGCACGGAAGAGTGGATTACCCGCATTGCACCAGGATGGGTGGCAATGCGCACTATGCGAGCCCCCGAGAGACTAGGGAAAACTGTATCCTGGAATTGCTCACAGAACTTCCATGGTATCTGGTCTCCAGATGGTTGATGGCCCTCGCTTAAACTTCTCATTGCAGATTTACGAGAAATCTGCCCTTCAAGACAAACCTGTGGAGATATGATTTTGCGTATCATGTAGGTATATATGAGAAATTGGTAATCAAAACACAGAATGAAGCAGAAATCTTAGTATTAAAAACCCATAAAATCAGGCAGAGGGTCGAGGTCCACAACGAAACGCATTATATTTGGGCTGGGTTTGACTCTTCTCTTCTATGTAGCTTTTTTCCTTTATATTTACTCGATGAGGAATTGATTTTCAACAAGGAGAACTAAAAGCATAATTATGTTTTCAAACATTTTGATTATTGGTTTAATAGAAAGAAAGAAAGAAAGCACTAACCTGGATTACACACAAAATATCAGGAAGCTGATTTTTTGACTCATCAACCGGACCTGCACACAATATAAAGTAAGAAATGCGGCCTTGCAAAAAAATAGATTAATGAAACTTGGTCAAAGAAAAACAAGTATACCAAGCAACACAAAGAGGTGGTGGGCAGGAGCATCAGCAATCAGTTGAAGATCATTTGGGGAGTTTTTGTAGTGAGAAGCAACATACAGGGCC
Organism: Geranium brycei; assembly: GCA_036897365.1. Classification (NCBI taxonomy): domain Eukaryota; kingdom Viridiplantae; phylum Streptophyta; class Magnoliopsida; order Geraniales; family Geraniaceae; genus Geranium; species Geranium brycei. Next base: position 14,652 of record JAYMTP010002204.1, read on the forward strand.
ATCATTCGCTGCATGTAATCAAATAAACAATTACAAACCAAATGATAATAATTGAATCGTATGAAATATATACATATCCCAATCAGAAGAGTGGAAATTACCTGCAAAAATAACTCACTGTCCTTATGATAGGAAAAAAGTGTGTCCCGGTTCACATAGTACAAATCACATTCACTTGGTGGAGGTAACCTGATTGCAAACATAAATAAGATTAGGTGGATGAGGTCATTATTCTCAGGTTATCGCCCTCAAGAGTTAAGTTCTAACCTGCTGATGCCAGGAATGGATTTCGTAACATCCAAACAAAGCAAACCATGAAGCCAAGATTCAATTGGGTCACCAGAGGAGTATCGGATAGGTTCACTCAGTTCAATCTTTTTGAAAAGGCGACCTACAATACACAGCAAGGCAGTTGGTCAAAACACACACGAAAAAACTACTGTAAATTTGCATGCAAAATCATGAGATTAGCAAAGTCGGGCAGAAGTTAAAAAAATACCTGAAACAGATCCATCCGTGCTACTACCAGGTACCCGGCTTTGATCCTCTAACTGCTGCAGAAGCTTTAGAGATAAAGACCGCCCAGTACCTTCATACCTTTAAGTAGGATAAATAATTGTCAGCAATTGCGCTGCAATAGGACTCATCTTCCAAATTGAAAGATCACATCAATGATGCTCAAGGAACACACCAACAATAAGCATTATTGGAAACAAAGATGGAGGCTCATTTAGTAAACGAATTAGGTTTTCTAGATTTTAGTTCACAAATAAAATAGCCTTACCCATTCACAGTAGATGAAAGGAAGACCAGATATGGACCAAGCAAGGACTTCACAATGGGTAAAGGAATTGCTGCTGCTTCATCAATAACCAATAGTTCAACTTGGGAAAGCTTCTCGTGTTCATGTGGTTGTATATACTGCATGTACATATAAAATAAATGATAATAGATACTTATGGATGTAAACCCATAAAAATTATATGAAAAAACAGCTTAAAGCTAAAACACCTAAAATGAGCCAAGACTAAAAGTACATCTCGACTGTTCAAGAACCAGCAAGGCCAGAGTATATAAGGATTCAAACCAGGATGCAATAAGAAAAATAAAGATTTCCAATGAACATTAGTGGGTGCAACCGTGCAAGAATATGGTAAAAGCAATTGGGCATTTTTTGAACCAAAATGTGCCAGTTTTCTAGATCTTTCATCAGAATTTTATGGGATGAGTAGTGGACTTGTTGATTCTAGTACATTAATTACTTGGTACAGCCGCATGCTACTAATTTGAACTCTTAATAGGTTTATAGAACATTTTCTAACAAAATATGTGTTCAAAAATTCAAGAACTTCGGCACTGAACATTTTGACATGTTATGAATATGCAGCTGGGAGACCAACAAGGAGAAGAATAAAAAAAATTACTTACCTGAACTGTTTGCCTATGCTGCCTGTATATATTGACACGTACAGTTGCTTTTTTGAACTCAGGGTTGTTACTTTTCACTACGTCATAGTCAATGTGTTCCTGTAAACAGATGATATAGATAGTGAGTTCACACGAAAATATCAAACAAAACCGTCTTTAGTAATCAACACACTATTGAAATCAACAAAGCATGGTCCCTGTATCCAGTTTGTTAGTCATTTTTTTGGAAATTTACCGTAAGGTAGTTGTATTTAGCCTCATGATTGCATGTTCCCTTATAAGTTGCAAGTCTCACAGTAGGATTACAAAATGGGATGGGGGTGTATATATTTTTTGCATGCAGGAAAATACATACAGCACAAAGTAAGTTGATAAATGAGTGCACATATGAAACCATGCAATGATATAAATCAATTAATGATATCTCCAAGACACAGTTTCATATTAAAGGATTGTGAATTATCCAAAATTTCAATCTATGCAATCAATTTGGATTCAGAACAAAATTATAACATCTAAAGAAAGTAAATGTCTAAAACACAATTGAAAAATGACACATGGTGTAGCAGAAAATTTTAAATTATGGCATGCTAGGAGGAAGGATTTGTCATGACCATTTCTTTATTAACCTATAATAACAAAGGTAAAAAAACTAAGCTTGTTTTATGCTACATTGACATATGAATCTTCATCTCCATTCAAACCCAAGAATTATTGATGGAATAAGGAAATACATGAGAAAACAAAATTAAAGTGAAACAAGCAATGCAATCTAAAAACATTGGTTGAACAGGATGTAAGTCAAGCCAATCGAAGAGCTAGAGCATCCATACCTTATATTCAAGAGCATCTAGACCCTTGCATACAAATTCAAATAAGGTTTTCAAGTTCTCAGGGCTGGGTGAGGTCACAAAGATATTTGAGTACCTATGACATTGAGTTTTCCAAATTAGAATTTAACATAGAAAATAGAAAAATCAAACAATGTATATTGTTCCAGAAAGGTGTGCATTGTTCTAGCATGTTACCCTGCAGCAACAGCTCCAGCAATTGCCAAACCAAGCGTGGCTGACTTTCCACGACCACGAGCAGCAAGTAAAGCAACTGTGCTACGCAATGTCTTATCCAAAATGGCATCAAGAAATGTAATTGCTGCTTTCCCCTAATCAAACATTAAAAAAAAAGTTAACATTGTGCCCAATATTTATTATTATTGACATAGATACCCAAGAAATTTAAATTTCAGCCAAATAAGCTCCACCTGATCCAATGTACAACACTTCTTAATCAAAGCACCAACAGGGAAATCATCTTTTAGTTGCTCTTTCAAACTCTTTAGGTCCCTTTCAGCTTCTGTAAGCCCTTCAGAGTCCTTTCAAAAACAATATGGAGAAAGGATAAAAGTTACATATATCTTTCAGGAAACAGGAATGAATTAGTATTTACACATTTATGATGTTCACCCATGTGAAGAAATGAATCCGTGTCTTGGAATTATATGCAAACCTTAGTAAAGGATTACAGTGAAAATGCACTTTCACCATTCGTCCCACTGACAGCACAAAATTACAACAAGGTGTATTTGTGAATTCAACAGGTCATACTTGCATTTGAACTCTTAGTTTAAAACTTCTGTTATGTTGTTTAACAAAGATCTTTTATCATATTTGTGAAACAAATCACAGGTAGTCATTCCAAATCCACATCCAAAGTATAAACTCCCCTAAATCCTTCAATTCTTCAACTCTCATTATGCTGAAAATCATTCAGCATTATTTGTCCGTATAAACTTAAGCTCAAATATCCTAAACATGTTCACATGGCAATGCTATCTTCCACGGACAAAAATTTAAGAACCTAAAAATTACCTCTTTAACAGCAACTGGTGTTATCGACCGTATATGAGAGGAGATTGGTAATACATTCAGCTCATCATCCATAACCACACAAGCTTTGCATGATGCAAGTGATAACAAGAAGCGCTCATTAAAGCGCCCAGTAGCCTCAGAATGAGATTCAGTACGAAATCTATCATGAACATCCTGAAAGTAATCATTGTGTAAGTTCTGTAGCAATAAAGGTACTGTTGCTTTTGAAGTAGACAATAACATAAATCACCAAAAACTTCTTAAATAATCGGGTAACATATAACCATGGAGACATCCACAAAACGGAAGATCTTTCTAGCTATATATTTAGAAAAGAAAAAACTTTGAACTAATGGTTCTCTGGCAACATGCACACCCTTTTCTGTGCCAGGCTCTACCCCCTTCAATTCATTTTAGGAATAAGGAAGGACATATTCATACCATAACCATTGTATACAGGCTGGTCAGTGAGGATAGAGAGCGAAGCAGCAATATGATCAGTCCACCGCCCTCAACAGTTTCTATTGTCCTGGCCAAAAGATTTGGTGTCAAAGCCTCAAAATCCTATTACAACAAAAACACAGGTCAGAGGAAGCAAAACTAAGTTTGAAAATGTATGCAATCAATATGCTTCCTACAATTGGGTATAGGCTACAAGCAACATAAACAGCACAAATATGACCAGATACCTGCAGTATACACATGCCAAATGTGTTCCCGAGAATTCTTTCGGAATCCTTGTACAAGCAATACTTCAGTCCTCCACTTTCCACAAAAAGTGAAAAAGGATCAACCTTCTCAGGATCTAGCAATCCCCTCTGCATCAACTTTTTGACCTGTTTTGCACGCTTTTGTTTGTGACTGCGCACAACAATCAAATTATGACTTTTCAGAAACTTTATCCATTTCTCTTTCTTCCCGCAACAAGATTATTAAGGCCCGTATCTGGTATAGAAATTATCCAACAAAAGACCCATAGATGAAAGACGCATATTAAACATATAGCCAACATTATATGGTGCATATTGCAACTCCCTAGTTAGCCAAATAAAAACTATTGCCATTCCAACTAGATTTTAACCAACAATATGTATCCAGAGAATCTATGTATAAACATAGACATTAAAATGTCCGTAAAGTAGCACCAACCTGCTAAGTTCAAGTTTATCCTTGTAGCACCACAAGACGTTGGGCCTAGATTTCACCACTGCCTTACTTAGCATGTAGTGAAGATTCACAATCTGAAAATACAAAAGAAGCACAGAGAACAACATGAGAACCAAAACTGGTAAATATCATAAATTTGACAACTGCTCAACATTGCATGCTCTAAAATTCGAACTTGTTTAGACCAACTAAGATTACAAGCCAGTTTATGGATTACAATCATCAAAAACCAATGTTGTAAAAATCCCAACTTGTCCGATTAATCCGCGATTAGTTTCAATTAATCATTTTATTTTCCAATTAGTCCCTAGAAGGCCCTCTCCGACCGGCTAGCACCTATCATTTTTTACAACACTGTCAAAAGCAGATTAAAACATCCCCAAAATGTGCTGAAAAGAATCATCTGCTCCATTCTCAAATGCTGTGAACAGTTCCCAAAAAACAGGTATTTAATTTTTGTACAAAAATTCAACTTCCGCTAGCATTTTGGCAACCAAATCAGCTCAATCAAAAATCACCATCAGCAAAAATCAAAACACACTTTTTCCCGGCAATTTCTAGGTGACCAAACAGAAAACAATCCAAAAGCACATAGAGCGAGACCTGGTCGCGGGACTTGTCACCGATGATGACGAACATGGAGCGATGGTGATTCTTGACGCCATTCTCAATGAGGGTTCTGATGCGTTCGTCCACCTTCTTCCTCATTCTCTCTTCGTTAACCGTTCTTGCAGAGTAGCTTTTGCTCTTCTTCTTCGATTTCTAGCAACTGCTCTCTGCTTCTGTGTTTCAGTGTTGTGTGCTCTTCAGAGACACTTCAGAGAGGTTTAAGTGTAAGACTAGGGTTTTGGGGTTGGGAATAGAAATCAGAAATTCGATTTTGGCCCCAGATTTTATTTTATTTTAGGGTATAGGCCCATTGGAAAGGAGTCGAGTCTTTGATGAGCTGCTCGAGTTCGGCTCCTTAAATATTTTGTTCGAACTCGAGCCAGATTTGAGAATGAGATTAACAGGATTGTTAGTGGTTTCATAATCAGAATGAATCGGTCCATTTAGTTCTCAATTATGGTGAATTAGACCGAAACCAAAGTCTCTTGACGGCTCAGTTATGACTAATATTCGATCATAGGCACGTGTGGTTATTTGGTTCTGACCTGAACATATTGGTTGGACTTGAGTTTTCATTCTAGGTCTGATTTATGGACCAATTATATTATAGGAGTTATTTTTGAACTAATTATGCAAAATTATTTTACGCAATGCAATAAATATTAGGGATGTTTAAAAAATCCACCAACCCGAGACCACCTGCAAAAATCACCGACCCGCAGCCAGATGGACTATGGACCGCACCGAGTGGAGCGGGCTTCGGTCTTGGCTTTTGGAAACTACACGTATGCGGTGCGGGCTGCGGCCCAAGTCACAAAATTCGAGATCTGTTTTAGTCCTTAAATATTGGTGTAGTTCTAATAATTAATTTTCTGTATCATTGTTTAATTTTGTTGAATATATTTTTTTATT
>JAYMTP010002205.1:0-20635 GCA_036897365.1 Geranium brycei
CCCCCCTGCACGCCCCCGCCCCGCGGTGGTCCCGCCACATCTCCTCCTTCGACCACGTCGTCCTCAACGCCGGCCACTGGTTCTACCGCCCCATGCTCTACTACGACCGCCTCCACCGCCTCGTCGGTTGCCACTTCTGCAACCTCCCCAACGTCACCGACCTCAACAAGTTCTTCGGCTATCGCCACGCCTTCCGCACCGCCTTCAGGGCCATCAACAACCTCCCCGACTTCAAAGGCACCGTCATTCTCCGAACCTTCGCGCCGTCACATTTCGAGAACGGGTTGTGGAACGAAGGGGGGGATTGCGTGCGGCGCAAGCCACTGGCGGCGAATGTGACCGTTATGGAGGGGATTGACCTGGAGTTTTATTTGATTCAATTGGAGGAGTTTCGGGCGGCGGAGAGGGAAGGGAGGGAGAGGGGGAAGGGGGTGAGGTATCGGCTGATGGACACGACGATGGCGATGCTGATGAGGCCCGACGGCCACCCGAGCAGGTACGGGCACTGGCCGGGGGAGAATGTGACGCTGTATAATGATTGTGTGCATTGGTGCCTGCCCGGGCCGATCGACACGTGGAGCGACTTCCTGCTGCAGATGTTGAAGATGGAGGGCAGGAGGTCGTACAGGGAAGGGAAAGCTAGTGAGAGGAAGATGAGGTTTAGGTGAAGATGAGTAGTAATTGATTTGATTAGTTTTTTTTTGTTATTAAAATTGTTGTTTGAGTGTAGTGTACTGTGGCATTCATAGATATTGTATTGTTGTTTGTGAGGAGGTTCATTGATTATAAATTGGGTTGAATTTTATGATTGGTGTGAATGCAAGAGATTAGGCCCGATTCATCTCACTTGACCCGACTAATCACTGAAAAATGGACTGGTTGATCTAACAAAATCGATCAGTATTGTAGAATTGGGGCCTAATCACAAGAGATTTTTTTATTCTGGCTGGACTGGATTAATTGGCTTTTGATCTTTATTTTGGGCATGTTTTATGGGCCAAATTAGTCCCACATACGTTATTTTCAGATTGATTATGTAATTTTATTTCATGCAGTATTAAGTTATAGATTCTTATAGTTATAAGCATATGTTTATAGTCGAAAAATTATAAACCCAATCAAGAGTTTATGTTTGCAAGTATTAAAAATAGGAATAAAAACGAAAATTAAGCTTCAAATAACTTCCGATTCGATTATTTCTACTTTAATCATCGCAATTGAATTGGTGTTTCAAAATTATAACCAATATTGAATATTATTCACGGTTCTTAACTTCTTGAGTACTGTTTGATTCTCGATTCGAAACCTTTCGACAACGTTGAACGTTCGTTATAGTTTTATATTCTAACATGTTCTCCTATTACATTATATTGAACCAAGATAATTAGGCACCAAATTCATTGGGTCTCCCAAAGCTAAAACTTGGGAACTTTAGCGAGTGAGTCTCGCACTCTCTCCTCGGGGAAGTCCAAGTCCACCATTTTCCCCTGCAAATACTTCTCATACGACGGAAGATCAAAATGGCCGTGCCCGCACATCGCCATAAGTATAACCTTAGCCTCTCCCGTCTCTTTGCAATGCAACGCTTCCCTTATCGTCGCGGCGATCGCATGAGTCGGCTCGGGGGCTGGAATTATCCCTTCCGTCCTAGCAAATTGTATCGCCCCTACGAACACAAAACTCAAACAATCTAAGTGCATATATTTAGTAGTCTAAAAACGTTAGGCACTAGTCGAACAAAGAGTGCCTTTTGAGAGTAATAAGAGTTAGTTGTAAATTAATCAAAAATAAATTGAATCAGGAAGACTAATCATGAATTAACTTTTACAAGTCGGAAATTTTTAAAACACGGTACCTCTAAAGCATTCGGTTTGAGGAATCGATATTGCTTCCATGTAGCCTAATTCGTAGACGTGTGAGATTAGCGGCGCCATGCCATGGTAACGCAATCCTCCTGCAAGAAAACCCATAAAGGTCATATGCAATACGAGTTTTTCTCTAAAGTTAAAAAAAAAACTAAGAAAGTGTTATTAGACTAGCACTGAATTTCGTAAGCCCATCGAAACAACAGATCGAATGGCAGAAAATATGAACTTAGTGTAGGGCCTTAACCAAGGAGGATTATTCTTTTATAAGAAAGTTCACATATACATTAGAGTCGACTCTTGACCCAAAAAACTAATATTGAGAATCTTGACCATAATGTATATATAAACTTTTTTTTCACTTCGTACTGTGTGACTTTGACTCAAGTGTGAAATTCCAACAGTTAGGCATGTCTTACCGGCATGAATGGGATCGGGAATGAAGTCATGCCCGAGAGTATGCATCTTCATCAACGGGGTCATCCCCACCATGTCCCCGAAATCATACGCATACACCCCCTTGGTCAACGACGGGCACGCCGCGGGCTCCACCGCCCTGATCACCGGATTCATCCTCCCCCTCAGCTTCTCCCGAATGAACGGGAAGCTGAGGCCCGCGAAATTCGACCCCCCGCCGGTGCACCCTATGATCACGTCCGGGGTCTCCCCGTACGCCTCCATCTGGTCTATGCACTCCTCGCCTATGACAGTCTGGTGCAGCAAGACGTGGTTTAGGACGCTCCCGAGGCAGTACTTGGTGTCACGGTTCATTGCCGCGACTTCCACTGCTTCAGAAATGGCTATGCCTAGACTCCCGGGGCTCGACGGGTCGGTTTTGAGGATGTTTCGGCCGGTTTCGGTTATGTCCGATGGGGATGGGTGTACTTTGGCTCCCCAGGTTTGCATCATGAGCCTGCGGTACGGTTTCTGGTCGTACGAGGCACGGACTTGCCATACCTGTACAAATTATATATGCATAATAATGACGACAACACAAAGAATGTTTTATCAAGGAAATTAAGAATATGGGCACTAATGCAAAAAATCACTACCAAACTCACTCAGCTACGTATGATTTCAAAATTAAAAATAATTGCAGCTGGATACACATAATCAAACACGTTTTGCACATAAGTATACACAACTTTTCTTTTTATCTTTCCAGCTCACCTATAGGCAAATTTTCGGGAGCTCGGGAAATTTATTGTGTCGGTGTATTGATATGTAAATATGAATTTTGGATAGGCTGACGAGAAAAAAAATTGTTATGTATACTTATGTGCAAAACGTGTTTAATTAAGTGTACCTAACTGCGATTATTCCTAAAAAATATTGAGATGTCGATAAACTTTGTTTTTGTCTCATTTTATGTGATTATGAGTTTTTCAAATTTATCTCATTACCTGTTTTTTATAAGAGAAAAACAGTTGTTTTTCGATAAATCAAAACACAGCCGACTTTAGTACAAATTCAAAACACCAAATTTTGCACAATTTGGAGGTCACTGGTCAGTCGAAAGTCGGGTCAAAATTGTTTATGAAAACAAGTTCCCGAGCAATCTACTAGAAACAACCACTTCAACCCAACTTTTGGTTGATTAAATGACTTTCAAATCACGTAAAACTTGAGTGTTTTTTCTTGAATTTATATAAAACTTGACCGTTGAAAATACATGTATCTACGTATTGTGTGGTTTCAAAATTATTTGAAGTCGTTAAATGGGGAAAAATCAACTATCTCTTTCGACATGAGAGAGATGGAGGAGATGCCACGATTTCAAAATCTGAATAAAGTAATTTATGAAATAGAAAAATAAAATTTTCAAGTACAAAAATAAACTCTATCAACATTAGAAAGCATATGATTTTAAAATTTTAAAATTTTAAAAATATGTTTCCCGTCATTTCATAACACGTGACAAATAAAATAATCAACTATAGTGAGAATGATGTTATATATATATAGCTGTAATAAACTGAGATTATTCCTATAATTAACTATATATTGATGTTCCTTAATTAATTACCTCACAATTGAGATCGAACAAGCTGCAGGCGAAGGCCAAAGAACTGCCCCATTGGCCAGCGCCAGTTTCAGTTACAACGTTTTTAACTCCTTCCTGGGCATTGTACCACACTTGTGGGACCGCAGTGTTTGGTTTGTGGGACCCAGCTGGGCTCCCACCCTCGTACTTGTAATAAATCCTAGCTGGCGTGTCAAGGAGCTTCTCCAACCTCTTCGCTCTACACGCAACTCCATTTCAGATTTGTATCTCACAAATAAGAACTAAGGTTAAACCAAAAAGAACCAAACTAAAAGTTTTTTTAAACATAATGTTCCATTTCTGTTATTATTTTTTAATATCTCAAAAAGTAAAGTTTTGAGGAGTCCAAAACAACTTTCATAGACCTAAATGAAAATAAAAGTAAAGTAGAGGCAGTCTCTTGCTTCTCTTTATTTTGTCCTCTATTGCTATTGTTTGTTTGTTTCCTTATTATTCATTTTCTCTACTGTTCGTTCTATTCCACTTCCCTCCCTTTATTTATCAAGCACCTCTCACTCTGTTTCATCTATTTCAGATATGACAAATTCAAATACTGGTAGTGCTTCCAACAATTCCTCGGGTACTTCTAATACGTTCCTTCCTGCATATGCAGTAACAAATGCGTCTCACTTTGTTCCCATCAAACTCACCTCTAAAGATCCACGTTATAAACAGTGGCGTGAAATGTTTCATATGCTCTGTATGAGCCATAATGTGTTGGATCACATCACTGATCCCGTTTTACCTGACTCCGATACCTCATCGGATCCTCAATCTACTCTTGACGTTAATTGGCACCGTCTTGATGCCTTGGTTGTTACATGGTTATATGCTACTGTTCACCGTGATATGTTATATGATATTTTCAAAATTAATGCTTTTGCTCTTGACCTTTGGAAGTCTCTTTTTCGGGATAATAAAATGTCTCGAGCTCTGCAATTGCAACAACAGCTTCGTAATTTTCGTAAGGGATCTCTCACTATCACTGAATATTGTCACAAACTCAAATTGATCTCTGATTCTCTTGCCGATATTGATCAACCAATTTCAGATCATGATTTGGTCCTACAGACCTTACATGGCCTCCCTGAATCATATAATACAGTTATTGAAGTTATTCAGCATAAATCCCCGTTCCCATCATTCCTTGAAATTCGATCAATGTTGTTACTTGCCGAAGAACATCAACTCCAAAATCAATCTGATTCATCAACCCTATTGTTCACTCAAAATAGCTTGTCGCAAATTCCCACTTCACATCAGTTTGGTAGAGGCCGTGGACGTGGCCGTGGCCGTCGTTACAGCTACGGTTCGGGTCGCGGTGGATCGTTCTCTCCCGGTCTTCTTGGAGCAGCATCACCAACAGCACACCTTCGGCCCAGCAACATCAGTCCAATATACTTCAGCAGATCCCGTTCACGGCTCCGCCATCAATTGCAGCTCCCAGATCCAGTTCAACGACAACGTCACCCACAGATATTGCATCATTATATTCCGGCATGTCTCTCCACCAACCATCTGAAAATTGGTATATGGATGCAGGTGCCTCTGCTCACACGACTTACAATTCAGGTATACTTTCATCTCTATCACCATGCTTAAATTCTAGTTCAATTATTGTCGGCAATGGTGCAACTTTACCTGTCACTTTCACTGGTCATTCAACTATTAATACTCCTAGTCGCTCTCTCTCTCTCTTCGTGATGTTTTAGTAAGCCCGAATATTATTAAAAATCTTGTATCTGTTCGAAAGTTTACTCGAGACAACTCATGTTCCGTTGAATTTGACCCATATGGTTTTTCTGTGAAGGATCTACAGACCCGGACTCCTCTACTCCGATGTGATAGCACCGGAGATCTCTACCCCTTCTCTCCCGCCTCGGAGTCCACCCCACCACCCTCTTCCTTGCTCCTCTCGGTAGACAACACTCACTCCACATGACATCGTCGTCTCGGTCACCCTGGAGATCATGTTTTTCGATTTCTTTAATAACTTCATCTCTTGTAATAAGGTCAATTTAGACCACCTTTGTCATGCATGTCAGTTGGGCAAACACTCTCGTCTTCCTTTTATTTCTTCTACTTCACGTACCTCTAGTTTGTTTGAACGAATACATTCAGATTTATGGACTTCTCCAATTTTGAGTTCCAGTGGGTTTAAATATTATTTACTATTTCTGGATGATTATTCGCATTTCTTGTGGGTTTTTCCTTTGCATGCTAAATCGGATGTTTTCAACTTATTTGTCAAATTTCATACATATGTCCAGACTCAATTCAACCTTCCAATCAGATCCTTTCAGTGTGATAACGGTCGAGAATTTGACAATAAGTTCCAATCATTCTTTGAGTCAAATGGAATTATCTCCCAATTTTCCTGTCCGCACACCTCCCAACAAAATGGCAAGACTAAACGCATGATTTGGACCACAGACAATATTATTCGCTCTATTCTTTTCCAAGCTCAACTGCCCCCTTCTTTTTGGGTTGAAACCTTAAATATGGCATCTCACTTACTTAATTTACTTCCTACCACAACCTTATCTCTTCGAACTCCATTCGAACTTCTTTATCAGACTTCATCGTCTTACTCTCACCTCATTGTTTTTGGATGTCTTTGCTATCCGAATCTCTCTTCCACTGCACCACACAAATTGGCACATCGCTCAACTGCTTGTGTATTCCTTGGTTATCCTCTCAATCATCGTGGTTACAGGTGCTTAAATCTATACACTGGTCGTATCCTCATCTCTCGTCATGTCGTATTTGATGAGTCTATATTTCCCTATCATTCTTTTCATCAACATGATAACTCACCCTCGTATGACTTTCTCTACTCTTCTGATGACGTCCTTCCTCCCTCCATCCGCGCCTCTTTGTCTAGCTCTCCTCCTATAACTACCCATATTCCTGAACATCCCATCACACCACCACCTTCGCCTCATGTTCCCCCATTGATCCCACCTCCACCCCGTCCTTCTCATCCTATGACTACTAGAGGAAAGGCGGGCCTATTTAAGCCTCATCGCATCCTTGATTTTCATGTGTCCACAGTTCCCCAAGCTCCAACCCCAATTCCCCGCTCTACTAAACAAGCTCTTTCTAACCCTGATTGGAAGAAAGGTATGGAAGCTGAAATCTCTGCACTTCAGGCCAATGACACCTGGGAGCTAGTGCCCTGTCCACCCAATGTCAACCTTGTTGGTTCTAAATGGATCTTTCTCACAAGTTTCGCTCTGATGGCACCCTTGAATGCTACAAGGCTCGCCTTGTCGCCCAAGGGTTTACTCAACAACCTGGCCTTGACTATGATGACACCTTAGTCCGATTGTCAAACCCACTACCATACGCACTGTTCTCAGCCTTTCTCTCTCTTATTCTTGGCCGATCCATCAGCTTGATGTCAAGAATGCATTCCTTCACAGACACCTCAATGAAACAGTGTACATGAAACAACCTCTGGGTTTTCATGACACCTTTCTCCCTGATCACGTTTGTCGCCTTAAGAGAGCACTTTACGACCTGAAACGAGCCCCACGGGCTTGGTATCATCGTTTTGCTACATTTCTCGGTACCATAGGTTTTGTCAGTAGCAAAGCTGACAACTCTCTTTTCATTTATCGCCATGACTCTCATACTGCCTTTTTGCTTATTTATGTCGATGACATCATCCTTACTGCCTCATCTTCTCATCTCTTAACTTTCATCATGTCTCGTCTCAGCTCCGAGTTCGCTATGACTAATCTTTGTCCTCTACCTTACTTCCTTGCGATATCCGTCACTCGCACTCCTTCTGGTCTGATTCTCTCCCAGGAAAAGTTTGCTCGTGAAATCCTCGCTCGTGCTACAATGTCCTCATGTAATCCTTGCCTCACCCATGTCGACACAAAATCCAAACTGTCACCATCCTTAGGAGCCCCGGTCTCAGATCCATCACTCTATCGTAGCCTTGCTGGGGCTCTTCAGTATCTCACATTCACACGTCCTGACATTTCGTATGTCGTTCAACAAATCTGTCTAGTAATGCATGATCCCAGTGAACCTCATTTTCACGCTCTCAAGCGTATCCTCCGCTATATTAAGGGAACATTAACCCATGGACTTCATCTTCACGCCTCTCCCACTTTGTCTCTCACGGCGTATTCTGACGCTGATTGGGCTGGTTGTCCTGATACGCGTCGCTCCACCTCAGGCTATTGTGTCTTTCTCGGTCCAAATCTAATTTCATGGTCATCTAAACGCCAACACATTGTCTCTCGTTCTAGTGCTGAGGCTGAGTATCGTGGTGTTGCCAATGCTGTCGCCGAGTCTTGTTGGGTGCGCAATCTTCTGCTTGAATTGCAGTGTCCTCTCTCCTATGCCACCATTGTTTTCTGTGATAATATTAGCTCTGTATATATGTCATCCAATCCCGTCCAGCACCGACGATCTAAACATGTTGAACTAGATTTACATTTTGTTAGAGAGAAAGTTGCATCAGGGCAAGTTCATGTGCTACATGTGCCATCCTCTTACCAATTTGCAGATATATTCATTAAAGGTCTTCCTACTACACTTTTCGAGGACTTTCGCTCCAGTCTCAACATCGGCCAACGGCTGCTTCGACTACGGGCGCGTGTTAGATGAATATATACATATTTGTACTTATCTGATATATATTCATTTTTATTATTATACATATCATGTACGTATTTGAGTTGTAGAATGACTAGCTGATCATTGTACATGCACTATATAATTTACCTTTCGTAATAAGAGAAGCAACGAGACTTATACAATCTCATAAACAATTCTATCAAAAACTAACAATACAATATTATATTTTTGTAAGGAATTACCAGATACTATCTGAACTATCAAAAATTTAGCGCGCTTATCAAAATCCGTTACAATAAGACATAAAATGGGTCACGAAACTCTTTGATAATAAATATAATCATTTTCTCTTGTTTTAATATGTTTTTTTTAATTCAAAGGTATTTTCATTTTTTCAATTTATTTCTACCGTGTTATAAGAATTGCTAAAGAAAGGTTCATGGCAAGATTTTGTAATTAATGAAATATACAATACCTCTATGTAAAAATAGTATCCTAAACCCCCAATTTTTGCAGTTACCCCTAAAAAATTTAATGTTATATTTGGTAGGAGCAGAGCATACCTTATGAGAGGGGTTGGGCGCCAGAGCCTGTAAACGTCACGAACTTCATCGGGAATGTCGATGAATCGATCGGTGCTTGCCTCTTGCTTGATGAGCTCGTCGGGGAAGAGAGGCGACAGGTCCTCAGGTTTGACCGGTTCGAATGTCTTCGGGTGCAATGGAGGAGGAGGCTTGATCGGAAGGTCCGCAATTAGATTGTACCATTGATGAGGGATTTGAATTGATCTTGCTTCTACTCTAAACCTATTTGAATGCTTTATCTTCAGAGCAAAGCTCTGTTTCGACTGCCCAAAACCTGAAATAAAGTTATTACATATCAGTTAAATAATTTGAGTGTGAAGTATATTTCGTTGACTACATATTATTAGTGTGTGGAGGTGCACAAAATTAACCGAACTGACCAGACCGAACTTTACCGACCCAAAAATATCCGAACCGAGACTCAATTGGTTCAGTTTTGGTTTCTAATAAGAGAATCGATAAAAGAACGAATCAAAATAAAACCGATCAATTTGGACACGCGGCTCATTTTAAGTCGTCGATCCTTATTAATTTGACCTAAACATACTGGGTCAAAAAAAAAGAAGTCAAACAAATAAGTCAAAATCCGCTCAAAATGTGAGAATTTCATGAAAATCGGTTTAGAGAAAATCTGACTGAAAACCAATAAGTAAAAAAAAATGAGGCAAAACGGTTTAAACTGAGAGGATTTCATAAAATTCAATTTATAGCAAATTAATTTAACCGAACCAAAAACAGATATGTTTAAAACTGAACCGGACCAACTCAAACAGAATCATGAACACCCCTATAATATTGTGAATTGTCTAAAATGTTGGAGCGTTGGATACGGGTAAAAATTAAAAGAAACAAAATAAAACATAAAAATGGAAAATAATATTTAAATTTTCTGTATTTTTTCAAATTATAAATTAATTTTGTTGCAATGACAGTCATGCCATTTTAATAAAATTGGAAGTCATATAATCAATTTTTCAATTTATTTTATAGATTTTGACAAATGATAGAAAATACATAAAGATTTTTGAAGTACCAACAAATTCATTGCAAAAGTGAATACAACATCACTATTTTTTCGATATCTCTGAAATAAATGCATTTCCAGTTTCTCAAAATCACAACAAACAACTATTTATGAACAACAATGAATTAATAATTTGACAAATTAATGAACCCATATACATATTTTCCTAAATTAGCATATAGGTTCTGTATTTCTGATTTCTTGTCAAACAAAAAAAACACTTGTACCGATAAAAACAGCATATCCAAAAACAACCCAACAGTCCAAACTATCATATATACAGAGAACTAAAATAATTCCATAAATTTAGACCAAAAACACAAACTCACCATTCACAAAAATAGAAGAATTAGAAGAGAGAAGCAAAAAAAATACCTTTGGTGGAGGAAGGTGAAATTAAAATGGGAGAAAGAAGAGAGCCGATGCCCATTTCTGCTTCTCTGTTTGTTTCCAACTTAACCTTGTTGATTTGAAAAGAATTGCAAATAATTATTATATGGAAGAGACTATCTAGGGTTTGGTTCCCATTAATTAATTAATAATAATAATATAATTATACAATAGTGACAAAAAATAAATTAAATTTTAGTTGGGACCATCAATCATGATCACTGAACAGTCGGAACCATTGAATTTGACTACTCAATTGTCATCAATTTCAAGCGGTGGCTTCCATAAATTTGACTCGTACGAGTTGGTGTGTCCTCAATTTATTGGACTTAATTTATCATAGCCTTAATTTTATCTTTTTATTTGTCTCCATATTTAATGTAATATTATTTTATTTAGTATACATTTTTATCACTAATCAAATAGTCCGAAAGAAAAAAATTATATAACAAAAGCCAAAACAATGGGCAGTGACAAAGGCGAGGACTTCTCGCCGAATTTTTATTTTATTTTAAAAAATAGATAATCGAAACAATCAAAAACCAAAAATAAAATAAAAAAATCCAAACAGAGATCAACGAGAATAAATCTTCATATCTGAATTTCGTGTATTTGATTTGATTTGATTTTATGAATTTCAGTACAATTTTTCCTCTGAAGATTTGATGTTTAGAATTAAAATATTTGTAGTAAAATCTAAGACATATGCTTATGTTGACTTTCTCGACAACAGAAAGACGAACGTGTGAACTCAAACATAAGATGCGTGCCACGTAAGCATAAAAGACAATAACTATACTTGTACTTAATATGTGTGAATTGTGAAGAGTTGAGGGTGGGACAGTCATGTCTTAAAATTAAATAAATCATAAATTTGATTTTTAAATTCAAATAATATATTTACTATCATTTAGCAGTATAAATATTATTTATATTCAAATAAATGAATTATAATTTATTTAGAAATATAAACGAATATATTTACTATAATAATTTAATAGACATTAGATATAACGAATAAATAAAATATTTGAAGTTATTTTATTATTAGAATATCTCATGTAGCTTTTTATTCAATTTAATGATTTGGTTTGGAGTTGGATGTGGTTTTGATTTTTCAATGAGAACAACTTTAGCTTAAAATTATTAAACCTTCAAAATTATCATTCTTATCTAAATCTGATTTAAGTAATGTGAAAGTCTATAGAGCGTGTCAGTGTCTCACAATAACGATCGTGGTATTCTGTATGGCAATTTTGTGGTTGGGTGTTTATTGTCGGTCGAACATTTTTGCCTATTATTGATAGTTTTGGCAATCGTATTGAAAGGTTGCAAGATTCGAGTGTTGGGCTGAAGAAAGGAGTTAATGGTATCCAAGCTAGGAGAAAAATAGAAGTTTCATCTCTTTGAGAGCGTCAAGTGAAAACGGATATAAAGTATTTCTATATAAAATAGATCTTGAATGAGTTTTACAAATTTTGATAAAAAATGGGTTTGAATAAAAGAGGTGATAATTTGAGGAATTACTGAAATTATTATCTAGTGAATTTTTCGTACCCTCGTGGATGTAGGTTTTGTCGAACCACGTTACATCTCGTATGTTCTATTTTGATTATTACTTGCCTTAACTCAATAGTGGTAGAGTGTTTACTTCTTAATTTAGAATTGGTCGTCACTAAAGTGCATGATCGACTCGTACATAAAACAAGTAAAGCAATTACTTTAGGTCGACCTAAAAAATAGGGTCCAAGTATGATAAAAAAATGCCCCAAATATAAATATTTTAAGCTTATTTTAAAAATTAATACTCAAAATAATACTCTATTAATATTTTTGTTTTAGGCATTAAGAGTCATTGAACAGACCCTGCTAAATTGATTAACTTCTCCACATGATACGGAATTAAAGTTTTGACCTTTATACCCAGAATTAAAAGTTGAACTTGGTTTATTAAAACCAATTTCAATAAAACTAATTAAACTAATCTGAAAGTCGACCGATACAAAACTAAATCAATCTGAGCATTTAACGGTTTTAATTTGGACAAGAATCATGAACACTCCAACTCCTATACCACTCGATACTTAAAAACCAATTAAATGGTAATGAATATTTCGAACACGAAAATATTTTTGGCCAACACTTAAAAATCACCCAGCTGGGCTCTAACTTTATTTTGAGCTGAAAAGTGTCACAATAATCAAAACCAAATAATTCTCATCAGCGAAAAAAAACTATAAATTATTCAACTACGACGACAATGTTTCTCAGGCTCGAGTAGGTAGATCGAGATCGGGCTCAAACTCAGACAGACGAGAGAAGTAACGGTCCACCATGTCGTCGGAAACTTGTTTTAGCGTCGGAGGATCCCACTGCACAAACCCATGTAAAATCTCTTTACAAGCAATTTAACCATTATTTTCATCTATGAATGGTAATGGAAATTGCAAAAATCTCCTACTAAACTATTTATGATTTTTTTAATTTATTACTCAAAGACCACGCTTTCACTAGAGATTTTCAATTTACAACATTTATACTTTAAAATATTGCATATCACCATTTTCGAGCATTCGTGATTTTTAATTTATTTATGTTAACTTTAAAATGAAGTACAACATCACATTCAACTGTTTATGATTTCCAATTTACAATTTAACACTAAAACATTGTTGATCATCACTTTCAACCATTTGACTTTTTTTCCAACTTTTAACTATTTGTGATTTTTACTATATCACATTTAACATAAAAGTGATGCAAATCATCACCTTCAACAATTAATTTTTTTTATTCTCTCTGCCGATTAAAATTAACAAAAAAATAATATTGCTCATAATCACGTGGCTTTAATTTTTATCGAAATAACATAACTTCACATGTGAATATAAATTCGTTTGCGAATGCGATAAATTAAGGGATGATATCGATGTCATCCCTATCATCCCTATCATTCGGTCTACGATCTGCGAACAGATGATATCATATTGACATCATTGCCCAATCATTTTATTTTTATTATAGAAGGGTATTAATGACTTTTCATTTTATTTAACAGCGAGAAGAAAAAAAACAATATTCAAAAGTGGTGATCTACGGCATTTTTTAGTTGAGACTAGTGAACTGAAAATCGCAAGTAGTTAGCACAGGTGATCTACAATGTTTTTAGTTAACGGTGTTAAAGTTGAAAATCACGAATAATTGAAGGTGATGACCAAAAGCGTTTTTTTTAATGATAAGGATAAATGGTAAATTGAAAATAACGAATTGTTGAAACGTTTTTTTAAGTTAAGAGTGGGTGGTAAACTGAAAATCACGAATAATCAAATGTGGTATTATCAATTTCCTCGTTAATTACCTTTGGTGTCAAGTCCTTGTCCACCAGTCGCGCCCGAACACCCTAATTTTCAAAACCCGAAACAAACAAACAAAATCCGAAGTAAGTTATGCAAGTCTGCTAATAAATCGAAAGAGAATCAAATAGTCTCTGAACTCACCTCAGTGAAGTCATGTGAAACATTTCTGGACATGCATTGCAGTGTCATTCTGTACTCACGGAACAAACACTGAGCAAGAGTCTGAAATCGACCTTCCCGAATCTGCAATAACACAGCTCCGCTCGTAAACGAAAATGCAGAATCAAAATTAAATAAATATAAGCAAGAAAATTAGTAGATGTACATACAGATCTCAAGGTTACTTTCATGCTCAATGGAGACGCTTCTTTGAGGCTCTTCACTGTTTTGATGCACCATTTATCTTTTGTGGCACTAGCTTCATCCTCCTGCATCAATTAATTACCAGTCAATCAAGTTCATTACTATTTAATTATAGTGGTGAACTTTAAACAATGTTATAAAATTCGCTATGTGCTAACGGGGCGGACAGAGCCTCTGAAAATTAATTATGAATTAATCGATTTTGTAATTTTGCAATTTTGCACCCTATATTAATTATGCTATACAAAAATACAAAAATTTTAATGTTTCTTACATTTATACACTTAAAAAATAGATATATCGGTATATTGTAAAAGTACCAATTTACCTTAATTTCCGTGTTGAAGAAAATGCAACATTAAAACAATTTTGTACTCACCAAAGCGTCGATGATTTCTTCAACTGTATCACGGTTGAAACAACTATCAACTACTTCCAACCTATACAAACAATATAAATGTAAACAGGTGTTCTTCACCTTGAAACTGAAATTTCTGTCATACATTACTTTTTCATGTAATAAAACAAACCTGTGGATCACACTACTTTCATCGGGATATGCAAGCTCAGAATATTTCTCTAAACAAGTATCGATTACGGAAGGATCATCGGTAACCAATTTCCCTAGCTCTTCTTCGATTAAAGGAATCCTCTGTGAGATGAGAAGAAGATGAGATCTGTTTATGTTACGGAATAGAAAATGCAACAAAAAAAGTCTAGGGATGGTATAAAATTAACTGAATCGAGTGAGTAGTGTGTAGCGAGTCCACAAGAAAGCATTTCCACTCCATTGAGTTTTTCTCCGGTTAGAGCCAAGTACTCACCTGCCCACAAAGAGTCAATTTCTTTTCAGAATTGAACTATAATTTAAGGTGTGAGATATTGATATCACGAATAATCCAACAAATGGTCTATAATTTGCTGTCTGAGAATTATATTTGAAACTAAAAGCAGCTCTAAAATATTAAGCTTTCTTGAGAGTTGAAACAGCTTTAAAATATGCCTAAATAATTTATTATCCAACATCTACAAAAATAATAGGATGAAAAACAAAATGGCTTGATGCAGTTGTTCAAAATCAAACAAATGACGCATTTTCGAAAATTAAATTCAAGCGTAATAAGCATGAAAATCTATATAAAAGAAACTACAGACCTACCTAAGAATCCACGAAGACGTGAGAGGTAATGCGATGCAGCAGCATCAGGGTGATAACCAATTTGAGTTTCGGGAATTGCATAAACCTGCAAATCATGAAAATAAACAATTGATTTTTTCCACGGGGAATTAATTACAGTAGTGATGATTAAAAAAGAAAGAAATAAACACGGTCATCAGGACATAATCAGAAAATGGAGAAATGAAAAGGCAATTGAAAGTAGATATCATTTCTTGTATAATAAGAATGCACAAGCATAACGATGCACTGAAGAGTACTATTTTTCTTAGTATCGTTAACAGGCTCTTGACATGTAACTTGTCATCATTTTTCCAAAGAAAATTGATGAGAAGCGCGGTGAGGGTTCGTTGGAATGCCAAATTTCTGATTTTGAAAATCACCCTCCACAATAATGATGACAAGGAAGAAAATCAAACACGTGATTCTGTTACTCACAGTTCTATTAGTCGCAACACGGAATGTTCCGGGGATTGAAACACCAGACCCACCGCCCATTGTAATACCATTTAAAAGAGCCACCTGTGACTGGAGGTCATTAGTTCTCCCCATTATTATCGTATACTCACCGGTACAGTTAAATAAAGATATAGAATATGCTTTTACATAAACTTTGATAGAAAGAAAGAAAATAATCCATAGTCCTCATTTCAACCGGCTGTTAATATATCTATGCTTGAAAGTGAATCATGCTACTGATATTATAATAACAACCCATGATTCACGGGTTATAACCGAAAACCTCTGTATAGTACCGTCCCAGAGCAAATTTTCAGTAGAATCCAGCACAGAAAAAGTCAGGAGCGTGCAACATAATGAAGTTCGATGAGAAGTTCAAGAAATCAAGAATACTCACATTTGGCTTCAAATATGTACCTAGATTGTGTATAAAACAATTCAATTTCCAGAAGAAATCTTTCAGTCCCTCCGCATTCCCTGCGAAAAGCACCAAAGTTTAGTGGATAAAATTATCTAAAAATGTTCAGCTCGAGTCATAAAAACAAATGACATGTCAGTTCAGACGTCACAAGTTCAGTACAAATCTTTCCTCAACGCCAAAAGTTTAGTGCAAACATGTTAGTTCATTACCCGTGTTTATCAGACGGTAGATATTAATAAGATCTCCACCCGCACTAAATGCCCTGCCACTGCCCTACAAAATTTCAAAATGACTCGTAAGTTATCCCCTAGCAATAGCATAACTAACGGCAACAAACACCATACTATGACTATGGAGATGAAAATAAGTAGTACCTTGATAGTCACAAAACCGATATTAGGATCATCCTCCCAAGCTTTGTAATACTTGTGTAGTCTAGCTGCCTTACATCCAAAAACACGCCCTCAAAATCAAAACATAAACACAAGTGGCTCCAAATTTCATATACATAAACCAAAAATTGGGCCATTAATTGGGAATCCAAATAAGCTTAGCACTTATATAAAATGGCATGTAATGCTACATATCAACAGAACCCAGAAGTAAATACACCAGAAAAATCAAAAGAAAAACATACCTGGCTCCAAATTTCAAATATACAAAACATATACATAATTGGCTCCAAAATTCAAATTAACCCAAAATTGGGAATCAAAATAAGCTAAACTTATAAATTGGCATGAAAAACATCACATCAACAGAACCCAGATGTGAGAAGGCCGGAAAAATCAAAACAAAAACATAATTGGCTCCAAAATTCAAATAAACAACCCAAAATAGGGACCATTAATTTGGAATCAAAATAAACCAAACACATAAAATGGCATGGAAAACATCATATCAACATAACTCAGAAGTGAAAACACCCTCATAATCAAAACACAAACACAATTGGCTCCAAATTTCAAATAAACCCAAAATTGTAACCATTAATTGGGAACCAAAAATAGGCTAAACACATCATTGGTGTTAAAAACATCATATCAACATAACCCAGAAATGTAAACACCAAAGAAAAACAACACAAACCAAAATGATGAGATCTAAGTGAAAATTTACACTAGAAAAAAGAAAAAGAAAAAAGAAGCACCGTTTCATTATCGAGACAATTGAGGACGGAGGGTCGATTCAGGATCGCCACTTTAGAACCAGCTTTGGTCTCAACCAGTACCTGCTCCAGAGAAGCAACAATCGAGCTCAGAAAACCGAAATCGACAAGGGAGTGAAGAAGAATCGTGTACAGAGAAAGAGAAAGCTCACTGCACTGTTCCGATCATCGACAAGCTCGTTGCTTAGCTGAGAAGAAGAGGAGAGAGTTGCGTAATTGGCTCGAATACGAGAGCTCAACAAGTTTCGCTTTCTCAGCAAAACCTTGACGCTCTGCATTTTGGGTCCTTCGTTTCCGATGTTCCTGTCATTTCTCGAGTCTAATAAGCTTTTTAAGCTGTTTATGATTTGCGAGAGACATTGGTGGTGGTAGGGTCGGGTCTTTCACCCACCCTACCGACCCGATTTCTAGACTTGGATTTATACACAGAACTAAATGAATTTGAGCCTAAACTCAAAATAAATAAATAAAACTTTAATTTTGAAATTATGAAAATACTAACAAAAATTGAACGTAAGATTTAATTGTTACACCCCAATCAAAATATAAAGTTTACAAACAAAATAATAATACAAGATAAATAATATATTCTCAGCCTTGCTTCTTCGATTCATACTTGACAGGCAGTGACGTAAACTAATCCCTCAAAGAAAATCAAGTCTCAGTGTTCAGAGGCGTGGCTCTCCAACAAGACTTGTCGGCTACAATCCTTATATATTTTGGCGCCATTTTGTTAGGTAGGGAGGTTTACAATGATTGAGCGAGAGGATGAGCTTAGAGGGGAGGTTCATGTTGGCCTACAACTCTTGCGATGTTGGTCGGAGTTATACTGTGAATAGAGAGACTCAAATCACCTTTGCTACAACCCAAAGGTTCTGAAGTCAGTTATGAGTTTCTGACACCTGACTCTGATTAGGGCTTTTGAGGAGAGGTCCTAGTTGCGAAGAATTGTAGGTGTAGTGGGGATCTGGGACTCGGGCGTCGTGGCGGAGGAAGAAACAGCTCAAATATGAGCATGCTCCATTGAGGTGGATCGAAGAAGCTAGAAGACGAGGCCTTTCAGGTGGCTTGATATTTTCCTCGGTCCCTTTGGCCTCCGGTGACCCTTCCGGGAACTACTCCCTTACTCTTTGATGGAGAGTTTCGTGTTTGGCTTGTTTCCGGTGTGGCTGCGACAGGTTCGGGCTCTATCGTGCTAGGCATTGCTCATCGACGGTGAGAATGCTCGAGATCACGATGTAGCAGTGATTGGGCAGAGACGGTGATCTGCGACGGAAGGCCCAAGGCAGGAGCTCTAGGGAGGTTCTTGGTGCGCCATTGACGGTCGGAAGTTCTGGTGGTGGTCCAAATACTCTCCGCGCTTTGGGTTGGCATTTTTCGGCGCCGGTTTTGGTCTTGCTGGCAAGGGTGTCGCATCTCTGCAGGGGTGTCCACGGGTCGGGTCTCCACCCACCCGACTGGAAAACGGACCCACCCGTTCATATACGGGTGGAGGCTTGGAGACCCGCACCCAACCCATGCACCCGATAATGAGAAAAATATTAACCCGTTCAGGTGTCGGGTGGGTCGGGTGGGTGACCCGTAGCACCCTTTTTTGTTTCCTTTTCCTTTTCCTTTTTATCAAATATATATTTTTATATATTCATTACATTCAATTATATTTTATTTAAAGATCATTACAGATCCATAAACATACAGGAAGAACATTATAGATCCATGAACATGTAGGAAGAACATTACAAATTCTTTTATCACTTCAATTTAGGTTTCAGATACAATAACAAAATTATAGATCCAAAAATATATAGAAAGAAAAATATTATAGATCCATAAACATTATAGATCCAACCACATGCAAATATAAAAAAAACATGTACAAGAAGAACAGAATGAAGATGAGATGAGATGAACATCAAACAAACACCGCCGAAAACTTTGGCTTCAAACTCGATTCGGTCTTTATGTGCACTTTTCGACGATCGACTAAAAACCTTGGTTTGTGATTGTGATGAAAATATGGAAGAGAATTTCGATTAAGATAGATGAAGGCATAAACTAGAGAGAAGCATTTTTTTATTTTTGAGATGAGAGGTGATAGAGAATCAGAGAATCAAAGTGAGAGAGAGAGAGAGATGAAGAGATTGCCTTAACCTAACATGTGTGGTAAATACAATTCACACGTGTACAATCTCTGACCATCCGATCAAATCGAAATGAGGGAAATCAACGGTGTGCTTCTTCTCTCTTATGGTTTGGATTGTGTTGGTTGGGCTTTAAATGATGTTGGGCTGTGTGGTGTTGTTGCATGTTGGGCTGGATGTGGTATCATGGTAGTAGACCTATTTATATAATGCACGGGTGGGTCGGGTGAAGCTTGGTTGTGAGTCTTGGACCCGTCACCCACCCGTGAAATGAACGGGTTTGAGATTTTCAACCCGCACCCGACCCGTAACCCGACGGATGAGGGTGGAACGGGTGACGGGTTGGGTGGGTAAGCGGGTTGACCGGGTCACGGGTCTCACTTGTGCACCCCTATAAAATACACATAACATATACAAAAATATGGATTTTAAATATACCAAAAAAAAACCATATTTGATTCTACATCTTCTAATGTTTCACACTCAATGGAATCCTAACAAAGTGGACCCCATCGGACCAAGTCAACTCTCCGAACACATAAGTCAACGCCTTGGCCCCGACAGGCTTAAACTCCGCTTTATAGACATGCTCATCCCCAACTTTCCCAAACGCCAAAGTCAAAGGTTCAACTGCCACGTCAATCCCCGGAGGCGCGTTGACTTTAACATTGTATGCGCCGCCGGGGCCCACATTCTTAAGCCTCCGGGTAACCGTGATCGGGCCGTCAAGATTGGGGATCGTGATCGCGGGGTAGTTGAAATCGAGCAATCGGGCCGTCGGAGGGCACACGTAAGGCTTGGCATGGAAGATTTTGAGCCTCCTCTCGTCGTAGCCGCGGGCACATAAGAAATTTAAATAATCTTCGAGGGTAAGGTCGTAAACGAGGCCCGGATCATCGGCCCGGTTCGGGTCCACGTGCCCGGCTCCGTACTCAAACGGTGTCATTTTGGTCATGGTCTCATTGAACAACGGCTCAGTGTTATTCATATATTGGGTAGTAGTAGCTGCGCACAAAAACAAAAATAGGTGATTTTAAACTTCAATTT
>JAYMTP010002206.1:0-20630 GCA_036897365.1 Geranium brycei
TGCCAGATTCCCCCAAGTATACAAATGGAACCCAACCATAGGTGCCCTCCAATTATATCTTCTAAATCGTCTACACTGATAAAGGCTCATATAAGAGTCTGCTAGTCAGGGACTAAATTGTAGGTCTCTTTAAGATGGTCTTCGAGTCGTCGGAAATACCGAGGGGCACCAAATGACAACCGAAGTTGGGGGAGAAACTCGTACCTACATAGGAGGTCATCGATTTAAGTCTCTCATCACACTGATTCGAAATTTGGCGGAGATGTCGCTCCTTTTAGCTCTATTCCTTGTTTTCAATATATTCATCTATTTATTGGTTTCTATTCTTATGTGTTGTTTTTGTGTTCCTAATAATTTTTGTTTCCAATTACTTATTTGTTTTCAAGGTTTAGTTTGAATAATGGCTTTTATTGAACCATTTTTTAAATTCAAATTGTTAATGCTCAATAACCTTAACTTGCTAATCTCATAAGGAGCTCTGTAGCCTCTTTGATCCATTTAGGGAGAACATATTGCAATCAAACCTGTGAGTATTCAAAAGTTAAGTCTAATCAACATTTCTATAATTATTTTTGGTGAGTAATCATTGAAAGAAGAAGACTAACTCGGCTGGAAGAGGGAGACAAATGACGTTTTTTACAATATTGACGTGTAATTTTATTTTTATTCTATTAGTTTAAGGGCAAATTGGACTCCTCGCTTTAGTAGTTACAATGGTAAGTTTGATATTTCTCTTCCATTTTAACACAATTATTAGTGATGCAACTTAAATAAAGTTGAGAGCGATAGATTGACTTAATTTTTAGTTAAAGGTGGTAAACTGCAACTAATGAGTAGTTAACCATGGTTTTTCGCAATTTACCCTAATAAAACGTGGATGGAAGATAAATGTTGCATAGTAAAAGGGTTAATCTCAAATAGGTACAGTTAAGTTGACACATTTTGCAGCTAGGTACAGTTAAGTTAAAAAACTGATTTTAAAGTTAGTAAAGTTTCATTTTGTATCAAGTTAGACAATGAGGTTAGATTTCAGTTAGTTTTTAGTGTAAAATGACAAAAATGCCCTTAATTGTCTATCAAGTTTTCAATTGATAATATTAGTTTCATTGCTCTTTCTCTCTCTTCCTCCCAACCCCGTCTTCGACACTATTTGTTTCGGTGCTCTGACACACAATCAAGTAGGATGAGGAGGAGGGCAAGAGACATTGTCATGGTGCACTGTAATGTGATATAGGCAATTTGGGGTGGACTTGGACGTTGACTGTGTTGGGGAGATCAGAGCCTTACCTAGGAGGAGCACCCATGGAAAGCTCATACACACATTAGATCCCACATTTGACCCAAAATACTAGCCTATTGGGTCTAGGGTCCAATGTGTATATAAACTCTCCTTATACCTTGTAATCTTCCGATGTGAGACTTTGAACTCACATGTGTACCTAATACTTTTATTGCTACCTGTAAGATCATCTTCAGTAATATCTTCCAACAGTACTTATTCCTTGTCTTCTACTTCCTTTATGACATCCAATTCTACCCTACAGTGATCCTTGTACGAAACATACTCATAAATGTGACATCTCTACTTCTGATGACTTTTCTTTTTAAATTATCCCAAAATCTATACCCAATGTTAGAACCGTAACCAATAAATACACACTTCTTTGCTTTCAGATCAATTTTGTCTTTATCCGAATCTTTCATGCGCACATAATAATCATAACTGAATACTCGCAAATGTTGAAGATTTACATCCTTTCCATGTCATTCCTCTTTAGGGATCTTAAATCTCAAAGGAACTGATGGTCCAAAATTTATGAGGTATGCTTATGTACTCACCGCATTTGCCCAGAATTTCTTGGGCAATCTTGCTTGAATCCTCATAATCTTCGCTCTCATTAAGCGTTATGTTCATCATCTCAACAACACCATGATGCTGAGATGTCTCATGCTCAGTCTTCAACATTCGTACATTATACTCATCACAATAATCCTCAAACTCATCACTACAATACTCACCATCATTCTAAGACTTTAAACACTTCACTTTAAAATCGGTTTCATTTTCAACATCATCTTTCCACTTGTTAAAGGTATTAAATAATTCATCTTTGTGCTTCAGAAAGTAAACTCATACCTTTCTTGTGGAATCATCAATGAAGGTGACATAATATTGAGCTCCTCTTATCGACGGAACCTTTATGGGTCCATACACATAGGAATGCACCATTTCTAACTTCTCCTTAGGAGCCTTCCTTGAGTTTGTAAATCTTACCCGTTTTTGTTTTCCAAACACACATGGTTCATAAAAATCAACTTTCACATTCTTCAGATTTGGAATCTTCCTCTTCGAAACTTGTATCTTCATCCCATTCTCACTCATATGGCCAAGCCTTTGGTGTCATAGAGTTGAAGGATTAGACTCATCAGTGACTGCATTAACCCTCTCCACCATGTACAAAGTTCCTCTCTTCCAACCGCGAGCTATAACCATATTTCCTTTTGATACATTCCATTGGTGGTTCTCAAAGGTTATCTTGTATCCCAAAATGTCTAATTGACTCACCGAGATCGACATTATCTTTATGGTAGAGATATACCTGACATCCTTCAACATCCAAGTCGTACCCATGATAGTCTTGAGATTCACATCTCCTATGCCGGTGATATCTTCCGTCTGATCATTAGTTGGATGAACTATACCTTTTATAGGCCTAAAGTTCACTAACAAATCCTTGCAAGGGCTAGTATGGAAGGACGCACATGAATCCATGATCCATGATTGAACTAGACTCTCTACACAACTGATCAAAGCATCATTTTCGAATTCCTCTGTTGCATTCACTAAGTTGTGCTGCTTGCTTTCATTCTTCGGGTTTGGACAATGACTCTTGAAGTGACCAATTTGTTGACAATTAAAGAAGATCAAATTCAGCCTACTCTTGGATTAACACCTCTTCAATGACTTTGATCTTCCATGCCCCTTAATCTTTCTCCTATCAGACTTCCTACATTTCCCTTCTACATTCAACATCAAACCAGACGATTCTCTTCAATTCCTTCTCTTGATATCTTACTTGAGAATCAAGTCCCTCACTCCTTCGAACGATACCTTAGTAGTTACAGTTGAGCTACTAATTGTTGTAACGATTCCCGACCAACTCTCAGGCAACGACGGTAACAATAATAAGACTTATACCTCATCATCGAATTTAATATCTACGGATACTAATCTTGATAGTATTGTATTAAATTCTCTCACATGATTAATAACGCTAGCACATTCGTTAATCTTCGTATTATCCAATTGGCGAATCAAATATACCTTGTTTGATGCAGACGGTTTTTCGTACATATTTGATAACACTTTAATGAATCTGTAGGTCGTTGTCTTTTTCATGACATTGTAGGCTACATTCTTCGCCAAGGTCAATCTCACTGCACCTAGAGCATGCCGATCTAGCAACGTCCACTCGCTCGGACTTGTCGTCTCTAGTGTAGTCTCTGAAAAAGGCTCGTACAACTTTTTCTGGTACAAATAGTCCTCTATTTGTATCTTCCAAAATTCAAAATCTCTTCCGTCGAACTCGTCAATTCAAAATTTCTATTCTCCTATCATTGCTCGCACTTGCCACGAACCAGGCTCTAATACTAGTTGTTGGGGTATATAACAATGTGGGACAATTCTCTAGCAAAAGTAACAAAAAAAATATAGAACACACGCAAACAAAAATGATTTACGTGGTTCGACAATTTGCCTACATCCACGGCCACACTATTATGTATATGTAGTGAAAGACAAGGGAAAAATAACAAAACTTAAGATTTCCTAATTCCTTATACATTAGGAAACATATTCTAAATCATCATACAATAGGAAATCTTTTCCTAATTCACTTTCCTAACTAATTAGAAAAGTTGTGGTTTCCTTAAATAATTAGGAAAGTCTCCAACCCCCCAACACATAGAAGAATGACAATAACTTATTGGAGAAAAAGAATCCGGAAATGGTTTCCTAAACAGAGTAGGGTCAGGTGTGATCAGTTGGAGAAGAGGAAACCAATAAAATTAAGCTATAAAAATATTTTGGATTATTTTTAAATTATAGTTTCAGAGGAAGTTTCATTATTTTTAGAAAATAAACTCATTTTACAAAAAAAAACATGATAGGTTGACAACCACCTTTTTCAATAAAAACATAAATAACAACTAATTAAACAAATTGGGCCAAATTTAGTATTTGCAATTATAACTTATTTTTTTAAAAGCAATGGACAAATAGTTTTAGTGTTAAACTCAGATAGATACAATTGACTATACGTCATTCTCACATAATTACACCTACTTTAATTCGTTTGTAGACGTGAGTTGAGAATATTTTAGACTCGCTTTAATACATTTTGTTTAATTTTAAGTTAACACCGTTAATTTTCAACGCGAAAAGACCAAAATAATCATAATTGTCATTAAGTATTCAAAACATGCCATTGGACTCTCTATTTTCCTTTCTCCTTCTCTCTCCTCCTCCTTTCTTTATCTTTCCACTACTTATACCTCTCTCCCTAATTCTCCCCTCTGCAGAATCCCATATATTTTAAGATAAGAGACAATTTATGTATTCAATTGTAAATGTATATTGCTCGGGTAAAAAATACAGTCTTTATCTGAAGCACATCAAGGGTAGCTAAAATACAATTCAAAAAATTTAATCATTCACCATCAACCTCTGAACCTTTCATGGATATTAAGATGAAAAAAATAGTCTTATAATATAACAAAAAATCATAGAATTAGTAATGCTTAAAACACAAATCAATGGCGAAAGGGAGTGAGACGTGATCTTCTGGTTCTCGATTTCCTCTTCCGTAAAACCCCCAAATCCAGAGAGCTGAAGATTCCAATACGATACAACTTTGTACTCGGTGAAATGAAGTTGATTCTGATTCTGAACTTGGACGAGGTCAAGCGAGGGAAGGGACCGGTAGTGGTCAAGACCGTCGCTAGACGATTGGACAGACGCGAGCAAATCCACAAGCTGATGAAAAAACGAGCAACCTCCAATTGTTGATCCACTTCAAACCTCAAATAAATGAATCAAATTTCACCGTCTGTCACAAGTTTCACTTGGGAATGATAATTCCCTTTCTGATTTGATAGACTGCATTATATAAAGATTGAATCTTGGACAACTGGGGCGTGAAAGGTTTAGGGTTCAAAGCTTGGTGAGAAGAGAAAGAGTAGAAACGACCAGGTCTGGGTTTGGGAGGAGGGGCGGTGACACTGGACAGAGTCGAATGTCTAGCTTTGGCCGAGGAGGATTGGAGACAGAGGAGGTAGATTATGGGCGAGGGAACATGCTTTTTAGGCGAGGTTGCTGGTATTTATCTTAGACAAGCAATTTTACCGGAGGGGCAGTGTGGGTTGAGACAAGTGTTGGGTTATGTTTACTTTTCTTTTGTCTAGTTTGTTCAAGAGATGGAGGGATTATGAATTAGTATTGGAGGATTAGGAGGATTTCAAAGGTGTGAATGAATACAAATAAGTTGAAATATGAATAAACAAAACAATATTTAAATAAACAAATCGATAAGATAAGAGAATTCTTATTTCGTTAAACAAGGCTATAAAGCCAAATTTAGAACAACTCGATTTTTTACCCAAAATAATCATAGTATCCATAAAGTTTATTCAATAGATTATAAAAATCATATACAAATTCCACATGAAATGAATCCCAATATCTCTACCTACACACTAGATACAAGAGGATGAGGGAGAGAGGGGTGGGAGTGGATAATAGAATGAGAAAGGAGGAGGAGAGAGAAGAAACGGCTGCTCAATTTAGAGACATGTTTTGAAAATTTGAATAATCAAAGTTATTTTAGACATTTTACACTAAAAACTAATAATGTTAACTTAAATTCAAACAATTACGAACAAATAAAATCATATGTAATTATATGAGAAACTGTATAATCAATTCTATTGAGGTGTGATCTGGTGCGAACCATACCACACTGTGCGAACCGCGATACCTACAACGCGCGTTGATGTGTCAGACCTGAATTTGTTTTTTTTCTATCTCTCGTTACACCATTCCCCGACGGAATGCATCACCAATTCTATTTATATGAGTTTATCCTTAGTTTTTCTCAAGAGTTGAACCGGTGTTTGGGGGCCAGATGAATGGCTGAACAAATCGGTCCGACCCGGTTCGGAGTTGTCAATAACCGTTTTCACACTCGAAACTATATCTGGCTTTTAATATGCAGACTCCTTCTCCTTTCTCCATAGTTGGTCACTTCGCCTTCCTCGGAGAGAAACCTCCCGGAGACCAAAATTTCTCTTCTAAAAACCTTTCTCAAACCCTAATCGACACCTTCCTCGAGTTCTGCGAGCTTTCAGCAGTCTCAATTGCTCATTTCTGCATGGGTCTCTTCTGAATTCTGGTAGATTTGTTCACTCCCCAAATCTCATCCAGAACTCAAGATTCTGGGTTTTGTTGTTTCTATTTCTGTCTCGTTTATATGTTTCTGTTTTGGTGTGATTTAGTGTATTTATGTTCGTTTTCATCTTCGTCTTTACAGGTTTCTGGGCTGATTCGAGAGTGGGATCCATGAAGCGCGAGTTGGCTTTTGCATTGGAGGTTCAGACTCAACTGGCGGGTTCGCTCGGCAGAACTCGCGCGTCGCAGCCCCAGACTCTGAGTTCGATCCTGGCGAGCTCTCCGGTAGAGGTTTCTGAGAGTGTTAACGGTAAGAGGCTGAACGGTTGTGTACGGGAGGGCGGCTTGATCGTGTATACTCGGCGGAAGAAGTTGCGGCTCGAGAATGGTGGAAGCAGGAGGAGCTTTGCTTGCTCGGAGGAGGGTCGGAAGAGCAACTCCATTGAAGTGGGTAATGGAGGGAAACATAATTGCAATGTGGCCGAGGAAATGGAAATGGAAGGTGAGGTCAATGTGAAAAGGGACTCAGAGATGTGTAATACAGGTGAAGGGGGTGATCAGTGGACTCAAGTGGCCATTGGCGGGGCAAATGGTGACTTGAACATGAGCTCGGGATATGAAGTTAGGGTCGAGGTGATGGAGAATGCTCCTGGTGTGTCAAAAGTTATGAAGAATGAAGCAGCACTAGGTGCTGATGGAAGTGCATTGACAGCTACTAAGAAGAATTTGGAATTCAAAATGTCAAAAAAGATTATTGTGAACAAGAGGCCATCTACAGTCAAAGAGCTCTTTGAAACTGGATTGCTCGAGGGTGTAACTGTTGTGCATATGGGCGGGAAAAAGGTTACTTCAACTCCAAATTCCTGTTTTTTCTAATATAATTTGAAGTGTGCAAATTTTTTTTTGAGTTTATCAACGATAAATAGTGGTTGAATTATCAATTTTAGGCATATGGTCTGCGGGGCACAATTAAAGATGCTGGTATTTTGTGCTCGTGTTCTATGTGCAAGAGCTGCAATGTGAGTATTGTTCTGTGCTCTGTCTGGCTGGCATGTTAAGTATTTCTGAGATTTGAGAACACTTGTCTATCTGCTGCCTTTTTTACTATCATTCATGATTAAATTCAGGTTATTCCGCCTTCCCAATTCGAGATACATGCTTCTAAAGCATACAGACGTGCTGCTCAGTACATCTGCTTTGAAAATGGAAAGAGCCTGCTTGAAGTGTTGAAGATTTGCAGGGGTACTCCCATTCATATGTTGGAAACAGCAATTCAGAAAGCCTTGAATTCTCTTCCTACAGAGAAAATGTTTACCTGTAAAAGATGCAAAGGTGATAATTAGTTCTGTTTTGTGTAGTTTCAGTATAGCATTATGGTCTAGCACACTCATAATTGTTGATGAAAAAATGAACTTTACTGTCCTCTGATTATGGTGATTGTTCAATGATTTCTAGGTTCCTTTCCTGCAAAATTTGTTGGAAAAGCAGGGCATGTATGCCACGCATGTGTGGTGTCAAATGAATCTCAACACAGTCCATCAAATGCAGCAATTCAAACTGCCAGGTTTGCTTTCTTCAAGTTTTTTTATCACAGGGATCTGTATATTGAGTCTCGTCTGATGCATGGAGTTCGGGTTGCTAATTGGCTTTGATGCACAGATACTTCTCAATGGTTGTGGGCACTTGATTTTGTGTGCCCCCAATCCTTTTAAGTTAACCATACACTTGTTTGGAAATACCAGTCCATTTTCTTAAAATGATTTAAATCAAACACTTAGTCAACACCCTCATATCTGATGAACACGGTAAACTATGTTAGGACTCGTAAATGAACACAATATGTCTGGTACAAAGGAATGAATGATTCCTAGTTTTGTTTTGTAAAAATATTAAGGTTTCATCTAGTCCAAGCCTGTATATTGCAAAACCCTAGTTGAAGCCTTTTGTCGGACTAATCTTATTGCTACTTGATCTCCAATGCCATTAGGGAACTGTGTAAAGACAATATGAGAGCCAATATGACTTGTAGTAATGCTACTGCCTTGAGTTGGTACTTCAAGTAGCAATTCCTTAACCTTGCCATTCTGGATGTTGTATGTATGAAGTTTAAATTTGTGCATCTCTATCTGGAAATTCTTCATTCCATTCATCGTATTAAATGTTAATGTACCTAGCATGTTAATATGCTTTAATTCTTCCATTCATTGATCCATCTACCATCTTCCAGTTTATCGCCAATTAGATTGCTCTGATAGTTGCTTAACCCTGTCTTGGAAAATCATGTGTATTGTATTTGTCGTGGAAGGTTAGCTCTGTCTCGGTATGATACTAGAAATGGCTCCGGGTGACCAACTCATACATTTTAGGTGTAGGTTATGGTGTGAGTGATGATTTTTTAATTTCCTTGAGGTTTACAGTTTTACCGGCATACTTAACAGTAGTGAAGTTAGTACTGTTTAAGAGTATATGAGATAGCCATTATCGTGTTTTAAATGTATTCTTATTTGTTATCTAGATCACCAGGACCAGTTCTGTCCCCAAAGTCTAAGTCTGCTTCAGTTTGTGTCTCTTTAGATAAGGACCTCCGGAGATCTACCCCAAGGTTAGTGTCCTCGTTTTCTTGGCTACAATGTATCTTAATTAGTTTTTTCCTTTCCTTTTGGTGATTATTTAATTCGTATTGTTATGGTTCATTCTTTCTGATCGCCTAATACACTCCATCTGTACAATAGGTCATCAAAATCAGTTCCAATCTCGAAGCCCTTGGAATGTGCTTCACCACCTTTGTGTTCAGACAATAAAAGCCAATCGAACATAAAGAAAAAGTTGGTGTTATTATCTCTCTTTTTTTTATAATACTCATGATGCAGAACATCTCTGGTTTAGGTTCTGCTTTGAGGTACATGAAAGACAGTAAATGATTATATGTTCTCTCGTTATCTGCGTTTTTCAGGTTATTGAAACCAACTGTCATCTCAAAGTCATCTAAAAAGGTCTTCAAGGGTATTCATTTGCAGAAAAAGAATGGACGAAAGATGACAAAGAAGTTTGTTTCTTTACTACTTATGACCATATCTTCTTCAGCCAGATTTCAGCCTTATATTTTGGTTTTATATCTCTGGAAAAATAATTAACATTTACTGCCCTTAGGTTGGCTTGCTCTTTCGTGCTTGTTAATATCCTTCCATTTGTGTTGTTTAAGGTCTGCAAAACCATATTTGATCTCCAAGCTCACTAAGAAAGCCTCGGCATGCCACTCGTCACAGCCTAAGATTCAAAGGATGATAACGACAAAGTTGGTGTTATTTTATATTTAGAACATATATGCCTGGTATGTTTGTATTCATTTATGACAATAAAATAATGTGTATATTGCTTGTAACTTCTCCAGAGACCAAAGGTTACATAAGTTGATTTTTGAGGAAGGTGGATTGGCTGATGGATCTGTAGTAGCATATTTTGGTCGTGGGCAGGTTGTTCAGATAAGATTTGTACATTCTTAACATATTTTCAATTATATATATTAAGTTGTCAAACTAGTACTTTTTGTGGACAGAAACTGCTTGATGGTTACAAAACAGCCTCTGGAATATTCTGTAGTTGTTGCAATTCTGAGGTGTGCATAATCTATATTATTTCCTTGCATGGAAAGTTCCTTGTTATGATATAATAAGTACTCATATAGTCTACATTCTGTATACAGGTCAGCCCTTCACAATTTGAAGCTCATGCGGGTTGGGGTTCTCGAAGAAAACCGTGAGTTTTGTTTTAGATCAGCGCCCCCAGTACCTATTACTTTTTGCTGTAAGTATTTGTAATTTCATAACATTTCATAATGTAATTTGCAGATATTCGTATATTTACACATCTGATGGGGTGTCTCTCCATGAATTGTCAATACATCTTTCAAGAGGTCGAAAGTTTTCTACAGACGATAATGATAGCCTATGCACTAACTGTTTAGATGGTGGCGATCTTCTGTGTTGTGATGGGTGCCCAAGGACCTTCCATAAAGGTGAAGTGCATTTTCTTGTGACAAACTACACCAACTGTTTAATTTCCTTTCTTTATTTTATGAACCCAACTGGCCAGCATTTACCTTTTACTTTCACACGGAAAATTTGGAATAGTGGTGACTTGATTATAGTATGGGAGTCAAAGTATACGGTGAGATGTATGAATGTACATGCATGCTTTTGCAGATCGTGTGGATTTACTTAGATATTTTATGTACATTTCTTTCAGTGCGAAGTTATAATATTCACAGAGAGTGAAGTTTCTGAAATTGTTTTTCAGTTATAACTAATAAAGTTATATCTGAAAAACTAATGTAATTGCTTCTTTTTGATTCAAGATGTTGACTTGCCTGAGTTTAATTTTTTTTTGAATAATTTGATTTTCCATACAGAATGTGTATCTCTATCAAGTATACCTCGTGGTAATTGGTACTGCACTTATTGCCAGAATAAGTTCCTAAGAGAAAAGTTTGTGGAGCATAATGCTAATGCTGTAGCGGCTGGTAGAATGTCAGGAGTTGAACCCGTAAAACAGAGCACCCAGCGTTGCGTTCGAATTGTCAAAGACATGAAAGCTGATCTCACTGGATGTGCATTGTGCAAGTAATGAACTGTTAGTTAATTAACTGTTGAAAACATTATATTTCATGATTGGGTTATTAACCCAAACAAGTAATGGACCGTTGGTTAAATTTTCTAACAAGCACTGCATTTTACTTGACATTTATTTATCTTGTGGTATGCAGAGGCCATGATTATTGCAAAAGTGGTTTTGGCCCTCGTACAATTATATTCTGTGATCAGGTCTGATTACTGTTATTCATGCTATGCTTTCTTGTAGTGACGTTCTTAAGTGATTTATGCATGAAAGTTGTGCTGGCAGGCACATAATGCTGCTTGCATAATCAACTAACTTGTGCACTTATTAATTTTTTCCTCCATACGTTTTACCAGTGCGAGAAGGAATATCATGTTGGCTGCTTGAGAAGTAATAAAATGGCAGATCTAAAGGTGTGTTAATGTCCCTGAATCTTGATTGAGTAAATTTCAGGAGCAACTCAAATTTACTTGTTTTCATATGAGTGAAGTTCGTCTTTGAACTATTAATATTAATGCCACTTGTATGACAGGGAATACCAGAAGGAGATTGGTTTTGCTGCACAGATTGCACAAGAATCCATTCCACTTTACAAAAGTTGATAGCACGTGGTTCTGAGAGGCTGCCCAGTTCTATTTTAGATACTATGAGGAAGAAGTATGCTGAAAAACAATTAGACGCTAGTGATGATCTTAATATAAGCTGGAGAGTGCTCAGTGGTGAAGTTGCTTCTCATGAAACTCGATTGTTGCTTTCAGAGGCTATTGCTATCTTCCATGTAAGTTTTTTGTTTTGTTTTTACTTAGCTAGCGGTGGTCTAACTCACTGTTTTACTAGTTGCTGCTAGCACTGGGTTGTTATCATTCATTGCCAAAATTACTAGTTATTCCTGAGCGGGTTTGTGTATACCAAATCTTCATTTTGGAAGAGAGAATTGTTTTTTAATAATTGATATATCTATTGATGGCTGATTTGTTTGTCCTTAGCCCTAATAAATCCTCTTCAACATGGAACAAGAAAAGAGTTGTCCATTCACTTGATCAAATAGCTAGCTCTGTATGTTGTCAGTAGTTTTGTTTTTGGAACAAAAGTTTGTTGAGACCTCTATTTACTCCTTTCAACTGAGCCCACTGAGCCTAAAAATTGTCCATAGGTGTAGCTCCCTCTAAACTTTGTAGGAGTTGGTAAAAATGAGCATCCAATGTGAATCACTGTGTCGATCACTCAGTGATAGATGCAGGGGACTGATCACTGATTGCGAGTGATCTGGGAGAATACAATGATGTCGTTTAATGTATCAACTATCAATAGTTTTAACCTTTTCATGAATCCATCTGCAATCTGTTGTGCTGGTTGACTTATAGAATCTTATTGATCCGAAACCAAACAAGAGAGAGAAGGGGCAGTGACTTGTATAATACGCAGGACCCTAATTCTATTGTCTATGAAAAATGAGAACCTTCATAAGGAATTCACACATCCTTTGGATGAGGGATACGATAATTAGATGATACTGGATACAGTTTTTACTATCTTGTTTGCTCACTCTTGTTAACTTACCCCTTTTGGGGTACAACAGAAACACACATGTGAATGAATTTGCGCAAGAGGATAGATATATGAGTGCCCTAATAATTAAATGCAGTTTCTCCGATTCCTGTGTTTCAGGAGTGCTTTGATCCTATCAATGATTTAATAACCCTACAGGACCTTATCCCATCAATGGTCTATGGGTAAGCAGAATGTGTTTTTTTTTTCTTGCATAATTATTTTTCTACTATTTCCTACTACTATTTATATTCCTTCTTTTTCTGAAGTTACCTCTGTTTATTTCTGTGTAGAAGGAATACTAAGGGCCACGAATTAAGAGGCATGTACTGTGCAGTCTTAATGGTCAAGTAAGATCCAGTCTTGCCTATCAATATAGCCTAGGCTGAATTGCATTGCAGATGAATATTGATGATGACCCTTTTGCTTGTTTTGCAGCTCACATGTTGCTTCAGCTGCAATTTTTAGGATATTTGGACGAGAAGTTGCTGAATTGCCATTGGTTGCAACAAGAAAAGTCAACCATGGCAAGGTGAGATATTTAGCAACTAAATAT
Organism: Geranium brycei; assembly: GCA_036897365.1. Lineage (NCBI taxonomy): Eukaryota > Viridiplantae > Streptophyta > Magnoliopsida > Geraniales > Geraniaceae > Geranium > Geranium brycei. The sequence continues at coordinate 13,164 of JAYMTP010002206.1, forward strand.
GTTAACTGATAATTACTAGCTAAAGAGAGTAATCAACCGATGCCCTCATAATCTCGTTCCTAGTATAGCATCTAAAGGCTTGAAAACTTTTATGTATATGTTTACCAATTTTGTCTCCACAATGCTGATCCCCCTCCCTGTTTCTTTCTTTTTAAAATTCTGTTTTGGGTGTGATCCCTATGCATTTTGTTGGTTGTTCATCAGTTTATATCATGACTTTTTTTCTTCCATGTTGAAGTCAGCCTGGTCCAATATTTTTAATATATTAGTGACCGTTTTGGGTTCTGAAAACCAGCATATTATCATAGCTCAGAAACAAACTGGGTATGCCTATTCCGAATAAAATTCAGTTGAAGAAATCTTACTGGTTTATTGCTTTAGATCAATATTGTTGGTATGGTTGTTATCACCAATATCTCGAGGATATTCATATATCATAGGTATCTTTGATTTTTTGGCTGGAGTTAGATGGCTCCATTATATATACATTATACATATTTGTGTTTGATGTAATTCAATACCATTACAGGGTTATTTCCGAATGTTATACACTTCCATTGAACAGCTACTGGTATCCTTGAAAGTGAATAACCTTGTTCTCCCCGCTGCTGAGGAGGCACAATGCATATGGACGGAAAATTTTGCCTTTTCAAAGATGAAGCCCGACCAGGTATTCTTTCTATAACTGTATTTACATTACATGCTTGCTAGTTTTAGAGGTCGACAAGTTATTCATTTACTCACTGTTCAAATTTGTTGTCCGTCACATTGCAGCTGATTGCCTATAGGAAATGCTGGACGCAAATGCTAACTTTTCAAGGAACCACCATGCTTGAGAAAGTGGTTCCTCGGTGCGAAAGCATAGAGAATGAAGAAGCGATTCAGTTCACCAAGGTAGAGGTTTGAGGGAAATATAGGCTTCTGGGATGTGGAAAATGGGCTCCCAAGTGCTGAATGATACAAGCTGAGTGCATTAAGTTTGGAGGTTGAAGTAAACACAGGAGAGTTGATATAGTTATATTATTGTGTAGAAAAAAGAAGCTAATTTTACTGTAGAAAATGAATGTTGGATGAATCACATTCGGCTAAAAAGGTCTTGTGTTTCTGTTTTGGTCATTGAGTTTACAGATTATAAAGATTCTCTTTTAACATTAATATACAGTGATTATTCAACTTCTCTTATCTTGTTTGTCCATATTGTCTATGATTAACAGCAATGTTATGGGAGGTTTCTCTCGTGGCTTTTATAAATCAGATAATTTTTGGTTTATTCTTATTTCTAAATGGTTTATAATCACTCGTTTTTGGGTTATTTGACTTAAATCATCCCACCTAAAACAATAATTTATATTTGAGACTTTTTATCTTAACTCAAATTAAAATAAAAGTTTAAATTTGAAATTTGTAGCAATTAGAAGTATGAATTAGTGGGTGAAGTCGTTTTAATAGGAATATCAATTTGAGATTGCAGTTTAGGAATTTTATACTACGTGACCTATAAATTATAGACTTATTTGTGAGATTCGATCCATTTGTAATTCAAATTTAATCACCTCTACATAGGAAAGGTAATGCACAACATTTCAGGACAGTTACATTTTTCTTGGAGGGCATGAGAATTACGGGCCTGGTGCTGACTACACTTTTACCAACAGCATGAATTGAAATGAATGGTGGAGTATTTATTAGTTTTCATCTATAACAAATATCTTCTTGATTTACACATTATATAATATTATTGTTATTATTATTAGCTACCTGCTACATGATTATGAAAAATTATCACTACAAGATACTGAAAATTGAGTATTTGAAAAGTTGAAAGGCAATCATGTCAGTCAGAAAGGTGAACCAACAGGAGGTGCAAGCCCCAGATGTCGCATTATCCTTAGATGGCGAGGTTCGCTCTTTGATTTCGATGGACGCTTTGCCTCCTAGACAATAAAATAAATCGTCAACTGGAATTTATGGGCAAACAAACTAGGGAAGGAAAGAGTTGAGAGGAAACTCACATCAAAATGAATCTTTGGCTTTCTTTCTCTCTGCCCTCTCCTTGTTTGATGCACAGCTTTGCTTGTAACTGATGGAGTCCCATTACATTTTTCTGCTCTTTTCTTCCTCCACGTTGCAAGGACTTCACCGCTAGAAATTGATGAAGTCCTTCCAGCTGTTTAAAACCATCAACTAAAATCAGACCATCATTTTGTTCTCTCTTATTTGGTAAGCAATGCATGGATTTCGTGCTATGAACGCAGTTTTTCATTATATAAAACAGCGTCAGTACAGCATAGGGAAAAACACAACATGACCCGCCACAAAATTAAGGGTGAATTTTTGTTTTCACTGGACTCTAGTGATGATATCTGTTTTTATTTTATTTTTCAGTCATTTAATGGTAAGGCTTAAAACATGGAATATAACGAGCTTGCTGGTTTGAGTGGCTTACACCCATTTATCAGTGATTCAGTCAGTTAAGCCAATGTTAAAACAGTATCAAATTATTCACCTATATATATTTCTTTTGTATGTCTTACTTCTCTAGTTATATTTGAAGGTGAGATAGGAGACCATAAGGATATACCCGATGAATGGTTGTGCTGATTTGACTTGTCAATCCACTCATGGTTTCTTGATAATAGGGAACAGCTTAGATGTTCCTTTCCTTGCAAGGCCTGCAATAAGATAGGGTCATACTATAACATGACACATGATTACAAATCAAGTCTTGACAACCAAGTAAAACTGCAATTCATGAAACCGAATTTATTTCAAAGTAAGGAACAGTGTATACTTGTTTCAGAGCGTCCTGAAAATCTTCTGATGAATTGCAGCTCCTTTCTTTAAAGCACTGAGCAATGAAAAACATGCAGAAACAGTTGGTCATTGATATGCTAACAACATAACAGCGTGTATATGAAGCATGAAGATGCGGTCATTAAGAGTAGCAGGGCATGTCATGACTCACCTCTTCAAGCTGTGAGATATCAGTAGCAGGGTCGACCCAAGCACTGAAAAGAAATGCACTTTCTATTCATAACTCATATAATGATATTATCAGGCCTTCAAGATTCTTTTATATTTTACATGATTAGACTAGTAATATCACCAAGGATAGATATCTTACCGTTGAAGGTTCCCATAGAACTGTACCAGAACATTTCCATCAATGCCTTGGTTCCCCGACTCTGCTAAGGTTAAGCCTTCATTCACGATCTGAACATGTCAGTAAAACCTTTATTAGTCCAAGAACATTGACACCAAATTATCCATTAATATTCCATCTCAAACTATTAGCATCAATTGTTAAGAATTAGTGGGATTTTAAGGATCAGTAAGGGAAAAGAGATACGGATTCAAAATGAAATGGAATTCACCTCAAAATCTTGACATGGAAAACTAAAGATACACAAAAATTTCACAGAAATGGAATATGATCGAGTTTCCCATATTATTTTTGCCTATTATTATAGGATTACAAATACAAAGAAAATTCTACTTCTGCCCCTAATAAACTCTACCAGTCCCCAAGCAGGTACCCCCTAGGATTTGAACCTCTGACCTCTTATGAGATAATATGCCCACTTGACCACTATAGATTCTATTTTAGCACCATAAAATAGTAAGCATAAAACAAACACTCTGAAGCAAGGGAAGGATTTTCATTCCAAGTTGATGGAATCAAATGGACAGAATTTGGAATGCACAAATAAAGCATCAAAATCCAAAGGATGTCCGTATTCTCAAGAGACTTCCAACAAAATGCTTCCATACTAGTCTTTTTACTCAAAATGGAATAAAGAGAACATAACTTGAGCAAGTGAAGTAATAAGAGGAGATGAATTTGAAACGGTCATTAGATAATCATATCAGTTGAGCAAAATCCAATACAGCATTGTTCATAACAGTGCTAGTCTTTGCCTGAAAAGATCATGACATAAAGACTCATTTTTTCCAGTCTTAAAGCACCCAGTTCATTGACAATATATTCTACAAAAACATTCAAGTGCAGAGATACTTCAAACTGAAATAAATAAAAACCCGCATTGGAATGCATGCAATAAAAATGAAAAAAGTGACTTACTTCTGCTGGCCACCACATTTGGCAAGCTGTTTTAGCCCACACAATGCTACCCGGAGCCACCGAGATACTACAGCTTTCTGTAACCCGAGATCTCTTTGGAATAAATTCAGGTATGACAGCAGCATCATTTTGTTCCATGACATCCCTACAAACATTATAGGAAAAACAAAAAACAAAAGAGATATAGTTTAATGGAATGTTAACGCATTCGAACAAACTATGCACACATGTATATGCAAAATCACACGAGAAATTTATGCAAAAGTATACATTACATTCACGTCACATCGAATTCAGTTGATCACGTATAAATCTGGACATTTGCATAGAAGTCCATTGCTCGATAGTGTACAGAAGACAATAAAAAGCAATAGGGCTCCTTTAACTCCATCTATAACTTTTATGCATTCAAACAAACTGTGCACGTGTGTATATGCAAAACCACACGGAAATGTACACAGAAGTTTTCATATCCAGTTCATTTGTGCCACTTCAAATTTAGTTGATCACATATAAACATGGCTCATTCGCCTAGAAGTCCATTGCTCAGTAGTGTGCAGAAGACGGTGAGAAGCAATAGAGCTCCGTTGATTCGATCTATAACTTTTTGGCATCTACCATGTGATATTGATTACCTTGATTTAAGGCACTCAAAAGTTGTGGAGCCATCATCATGAAAGTGAGATATAATCATTTTTAGGAAGTCAGAAAACAGATTACTCCCCCAACATGTAGTTACTGAACCTTCTCATCCATAGAGATGTATTAGTGCACAGCATACTACTGAAGATATAAACAATACCATTTAAAATCGAATTACAGCAAAACGGGCCATTATATTTCTTATTTGTCGTCTTCTATCTTGTTAGCTGGCTTTGAAGATCAGACTTAATCATTGACCAGGGAATCAGACCATGAGATTCACTAATATCATTACGCCAACAGTCTTTTTAAGCATCCAAACAGCATAAAATGCAAATGAGAAAAATTGTAACCGTGAAACATTCAACATACCGTTCGAAATAAAAGTCGCAACTATTAAATTTAGCAACACAAAGCTCATGTTTCTCCTGTGGTTTCTTGTTTAAGGAAGGGTGGTGAGATAGTGACCTTATGCAAATATATATTAGTGTATAAGACAGGCCATGCACGCACATGACTACATCCACCCAAGCATCAGTGACTTAAAAATATATTTTTACTCAATAGTTTCGGTCTAACATGCATATATGTGTATGACAAACCTATCACTCCGGGGATCGGAGATTGCATCTTTAGAAACTGGTTCAGCTTCTATAATGTGGACTTCAATAGAACTTGATGAGACCCCAAACTCTTTGCTCCCAGACTTGCTGCAGCGAACCAGAGGAAGTTCGGGTAACTGATTAGCTTTGCCCTTGCTATCTTCCACACTAATTACGGGGGTTTTCGAATACTCATCTTTGTCAGATGATGATCCCAGCAAGAAACCAGTGTATGAAATGTTCCAAATTGGAAAGCTTATTGTTCCTAAAAAAATAGACAAAAAGCAATGGTCACGCAGTAGAACAAAATCACTTATTCATCTGACTAATAGGTATGGTTAAGATGAATCCAATTTTATAAGTAGATAGACAATAGAGGAACAGAAATATGAAAGGCGCCTTTTCGTTGAAGAAGAGGATTTAAACAACATTAAAGCAGTCCAGCAAAATCATTGTTCTCGTACATAGAACAAAAAACCTATTTCCAAGATGTAGTGGGGCAGGCTACATGAATCCTTTAGCAAAACTCTTTAGATCGTTGTATTTGTACCATGCTCATCCACTCCATCCTATGCAATGGCATCTCATTCATCAAATCACCTCATCATCAATTTATCATGTTTTTTTCTTTCTATTTACTTCTTTATGCTTAGCTTAGACCTTCACATTTCCTTTTAGTTAATATCTTAACCCACCATTTAGTTAAGGACGTTTGATGCATTCAACTTCATTGAGCTATACAGTTCCCATAGCAACAAAGAAATGATCAGTGTGACATTTCTCTGAACTTACCGTTCCATAAAACGAAATACAGGCATGCCAAGTGGAGTTTGGAGCATTTTGAGGAAATTTCTTTAGAAATATAATGTCACCATTGAAGTAATACTACATTGAGCAACCAGCAGGGGCTATGTTTGATTGAAGAACATAACAGTTAAATGTATTTAGAACCTTAAAAGGAAAAGCTTTTTTGTGTAACACTAACCATCAAATATCCTCCAAGCCAGATTTATACAGACTTGAGCACTCAATTATAAGTTTTATCTATAAGTCCAGGGAAAACAGTCATTGTTCATAGAGACAGCACACAACAGCAAAACGTGAAAAAACCTCCCCTCCCTCCTCCAAAGAAAACAGTGAAATTTCACAATCCACCCAATTTCTAGATCCCTTAATTCCAATACCTACAAATACAACATGCTCAATGTTTCTGGAAGCAAAAATTAGTGAGATTCATGCCTATTCAACAAGAACACGCTATGAGCTCAAATGTCTGGCGACCTCAACCACAATTAACGGAACGAAAAGTCACAATGTGGTGCAATTTGGCCATAAAAACAGATATCAGATCAACAACCAAATGAATTTTCAAAATTGAACAAGGGTTAAAGAAAAAGAAATTGAAGAGCAGCATACACACCATCAGTGATTGAAGGAGAAAAACCGAGGATATTGGAGAAATCAGTGCGGGGACGTTTGGGAGCAAGGCTTCTGGGTTGGGAAGAGTGCTTGGGTATGTTGTCAATTCTCTTTCGAATTGGGGATTGCTTCTTCGCCATTGCAGAGCCCTAATTCCAAACAAGTCCGAGGTACTCTGTTTATATAATAATCACAACAAAACACAATTGTTCATTTCCTATTTCTCAGAGTTATTTGGAATTGGACGCGCATAGGCATAGCTATTAGCTATTGGCATCAACATACATGAATGTGAATCTCCGGACTCGGCCCAGATCTGCGCCTACCGACGGCCCATCTTTGTCCGTGTACCAATTCTGTCCATTTTTAGATTAAATGAATTTCAATTCTCAAAACTTATCCCAACACATTTCAGTGATTTGATTTTTTTCATGGTCACGTCACGTGCTAAACACAATATAATGCATAGGTACATAAACACACATATTTTGTAAATTAAGTATTTCACGATGAATACAACTGAGCGTTAGATTTTATTTATTCCATAACCTATTAAGTGAGCTTGTATATAAAATATTATGTGGCCCAAGTAAATATACGGTTTAATATAATTAAAACAAATTATATTGGTTAAATAATTAAAAGGTAATTTCCTAATTATCCTGATGGTGGGTATATATAAAGCAAACCCTAGAAATTGGTCATCTCTTTGCCCATTACGCT
>JAYMTP010002207.1:0-20626 GCA_036897365.1 Geranium brycei
GCTTCTGATGAAGCATATATGACCAGGGACTCATTAAATGTGACTCTATCCGATCTATAGTTCTACTATTGTTGTTGATACACATAATGATATAGATCAAGACACATTTAATATATTACTACAACACACTAGTAATATAATGTCGTTTTATTTATTTCAAAGATGATAAAACATTACAAATGTAGATGACTTATTACATTGGGCTAGGGCACAGCTCTAACAAGTCGGTGTTTATGTCAATGATCTCATCATCACAGGTTCAGTGCTCACCAAAGTATCAGAGTTCAAAACTAAAATGTGTAGTTTTTTCCAGATGAGTGATCTTGGCCTTTTAACATACTATCTAGGATTAGAGGTTAATCAAAGTGACCATGGAATCACTTTAAGCCAAAAGAATTATGCTGAGAAAATCTTGGAAAAATCTGGTCTAGAAAAGTGCAATCCTTGCAAAGCACCCATGGAGTACAGGTCAAAGTTGAGCAAGGAGGAAGGAGGAGACTTTGTGAATGTTACAAAGTATAGAAGTCTTGTGGAAAGCTTACGATATCTGGTGAACTCGCGACCAGATCTGGCTTACTCAGTGGGCATTATTAGCAAGTTCATGGAGAAATCTCAAGTTCAACATTTTGAAGCAGTTAAACATATTCTCATATATGTGAAAGGAAATCTTGGTTTTGGAGTTTATTATGGAAATGGTGTATCAAAGCTAACTGGGTATAGTGACAGTGACTTGGCAGACGACGTCGATGATCGGAAGAGTACAACGGGAGTTATATATTTTCTAGGGAAAAATTTGATAACCTGGTCCTCACAGAAACAGAAGGTGGTGGCATTATCCTCATGCGAGGCAGAGTATATTGCAGCAACTTCAGCTGCATGTCAAGGAATGTGGTTGTCTAGGCTTGTCGGAGAACTTCTGGGAAGAGAACCAGAGGTGGTGCGATTGAGAGTTGATAACAAATATGCGATATTGTTAAGCAAAAATCCAGTGTTTCATGACCGAAGCAAGCACATAGACACGAGGTATCATTTTGTGCGAGAATATGTTGAGAAAGGTGAGATCGAGATTGAGCATGTCAGCTCGAGTGAACAGATGGCGGATATCCAAACAAAACCGCTTGGAAGACTCAAATTTCTTGAAATGAGAACAAAATTGAAGATCAAAGACGTATATGTTCGAGAGTAAGGGGGAGATTGTTGTCAATAATCTCACGTGTCTTATATGTGTGTCTTGACTTGCAAGTCAAGAATAGGCGTGTTTCCTATTCTATTTACCGTGAGTCTTAGGTTTATTTTTAATTGTTTTTATTAACCGTCTTTCCTGTTTTGTAAAAGTTCTTAGTTTTCTGTTAGTTGTTCTTAACTCTCTATATATAGGTGCAGGATAAACCATAAGAGTATTCGGTTCCATTGATATTTCTCTATTATTGTTCTGTGAGTTATTCTCCTATTCAACACGTTCGTCCGACTCCACATGCGTCGCGAGATCCTGGACCGTCACGATGGGTGAGACTCGACGATCCAGAGGATTGGCAACGCAAGTTGTGCTTTGATTTGGACACTCCTAAGTCTACAGTGAGGGATGAATGGACAAAAGAGAGGGGCACGAGGACATGGAACATGAGGCCATTGAGGCTCTAAAGATCAAACGGCTCCCACTCCAATGGGATGTCGACAGATAGATCATATTTTGGGATATGGTTTTCTAAGGATAATACCTATAAGCGCTTGAGAAAATTCATAGGTGGTCTTCTCCGTGAATTTGTGCCGATAGGCTACGAGCAATGGCAGGACGTGTACGGGGAAAAATTGCACGGAACTTACAAACTATATAATTTTTTTGATTATAATGTTAATCACCCTTAATGTACTAACTAGAAGTATTCAAATTTTGTAGCTCACTTACAATGTGCATTTTACATTGAAATATTTACTAGAGTAGATAGAAGTTAGAGCCTAGACTGCGTACAAAGATTGCAAAAATTATAGGGATACACTCAGACGCAATGGTATTCCCTACAAACTCAAAGGCAGGAAGGACGAGTGGAACTGGTTGGTGACATACTATGACTGACCCAAGGTCCAGGTATGTGTTAATGTCTACATTATTTTTTAACAATCTCATTTCATTGTCGTTTGTTAGCCCTTTCACCACTTTTTTGTAACAGAAAAAAGTGTTGAGATAGCTGACAAATGACAGAAGAAACCCGACCATAATTCGGGTTCAATAGCGTACGTTGAATCGATGGCTGAGTTGAAAGAGAGAAAGAAGATTGTCGGTGAGATATGTATGTCCCCAAGAATAGAGAACTATCTCAAGTGTGACAGGGACGTCACAGACGAAGAGAAACTAAAAATAGTAATATTTCAATTATTTATTTTATCATATTTATGTTTTATTCAATTCATCAAGCTAATGTATTCTTATTATTTGCATTAGACTATAAGGAGGATGTGCAAAGAGTATTGTGCTCAATTCAGCTATCATCATATTCGAATGACAACGAAAAGCGATGTGTCTGCACTTCCTTGATCCGACGAACGTCCCAAAGCCTCCGCTACTTTCATCCTCAAATTCTGATTAGATTGTAATTTTCATTTTAACTCTCAAATGTTTGAACATTTATAATCATTAGTAATGATTTTGGAATTTTAATTTGGGATATATGTATGGTTGCTAATTAAAAATTATAATATTACAATATAATATAATATTTAAAATTATTATTTAATTTCAAAATATAACGTACATGCACGCGGCCCATACGGGCTGTGGACAGGTTACGTGTACACAGCCGTTATAGGGGCTGCGGACATTCAACTTGTTTGCATCTCGTAATATGGAACGCGCATAGGTGCGTGTCCGACGCCCATAATATGGGCCGTGCACATGTACAGGTATGTGCGCAGCCCGTAGTTTACAACTGCAAAGAAAGCTACACATCACAAGCGCGCTCCATATCTGCCGAAATTAGGTTACAGTCGTGCGCTTCCCACTACTCAGCTGCACTTCACGTGTGCCGTCCTTGTGACAAAAATTCTTGGTAGTGCATATTGCTACAATGGTCAATGATTCAACAAAAACATGAATTTTATGCTATACAATCCTTTCTACGTGCCAGAGAATTGTCATGCCGATAATCAACTGAAACCTTGTTCATATGGTTTTCAATTCCACAAGTGCATAATGCATGTTAGTATGTTATACCACATAATTTACAATGCATAAGTGATGAGCTTTATTTTTTCTGGTGGTATGTATATATAAATAGTAATTTGATAATTTGGAAAGTTTACGTTTTCAGAGATACTAATTAAATAGCATGATTAATCATAATATTGAGATATTAGTGAATACTAAAACTCAAAGGTAACGAAAACTGTTATGTTTCTTCCATCCGTCTCTTTTTGCTATGACCACACTAACTTAACTAATTTTGTCAAAATCCAATTATGGAAAGTTATATTCCTAATAGTGCACTTGAAGAGATGCGGGTAGTGCGTAAATGGTAAATTAGTTAAAATCGAGCAAACATAAATACATAATATAATGGAAACATATTGTACAATATAAACACATTCAAAAATCATTCACTATTGGTATAATTATAGAATAAGAACAATTGTAAATAAATCTGACACCCTAGAATTTAGTGCCAAAGGATTGATCAAAAGGAAATTTGTTTTCGTCCAGTGCTGATAGTCTAATTTCCTTAAGATATTTACTGTCCCGTATGAAAAATTGTCTCACGAAATACAATGACGAACATAACTAAACATGAAGTTCCCAGAGAAACGAAGGCTAGGATTTTTCAGTGTGTATTCAGATCTCGTGTAGGTTTAGACTTTATAGGACAATCGAATATGAATCCTGGAGGGAAAAAGTAGAAATAAACTTACTAATTTCTTCTTTTGGAAAATAGTACTCTTTGATACAGTAATTATCAATTAATTTTGAATCAAAAGAAACTAATAATTATCATATGTTGAGAATTATTACGGGCCTAAGCAAAGTGTGGCGGGCTTTCAGAGCCCAACTTTTTTGTCGTATTGCGTCTCCCACACGATGTGCGAGCGCATATGAATTCAAGTCTGCAATCTGCTCGTTGACTCAATATTTGCACCCCTACGTGTGAGAGAGTCGTATCTCTATGTTTTCTTGCAAGTTCATGAAAACATGATTCTATATATACCTTAAGAAATGCTAGTAATATTTCCACGTAAGACTTTTAGAAAATCACTAGGAGTGCACAACTTTTGAGAAAACACTTTGAGTGCACAACTCGATTTCTCAAGAACACCATCTCACGTAGCTAGGGTTGTAAGCAAGCCGAGTCGAGCCTAATATTATGAAGGTTCGAATACGGCTCTGAGTGCGAATAATTTTGGATCATTTGAAGTTTGCTCTATTAAGCTAGTTTGGATTGAAATTTAGATTGTTTTTCCTTTCTTTACACATTTGTTAAGAATCACACTGAAATTTATAAAGTATATTAATGAATGTTGGTATTATTGTTATCATTAAAATGATTTAATTATGTGATAATTTTTATTGCAATTTAAAAAAAAAATTAGAAGTTTTGTGATTTTTATAAAATTTATATCTATAAGGTAATTTAAATAAACCGAGCTCGAATTTGATTAATTTTTATCGAGACAAGCTTGAACTTAAAGTTATAAAAAATATATATTCGAGTTTAAGTCGAGCCGAGCCTTCATAATTTTGGTTTCAACTCGTTTAGAGCCTCAATTTATAACTCATAGGAATCTACTTTTTCACATGAATAATAACACCATTAAAAATAAATTATAGATATGAAAATACACCACAAATTAAAAATATTTTTTTTGAAGGAACAAATTAAAAATATTTAAAATTACATGTAAGAAATAAAAAAATTATCTCTATAGTTAAAGAATTACACATTAAAAATTATTTTTATTAATTTTATTTGTTAATTTTTTTTATTATATCATTTTTAAAAGTTGCCCTTTTTGCATGATTTGATGGATTCTGATAATTACTTCAAAATTTTGAATAAATCACAATAAGATTTCACAATTAACTAAATATACATCAACACAACTTATTTAATAAATTACAGATGATAGATGGTGTAATTAAAAAAAAAGTGATTCAACACATAAACTTTATGCTGCCCAATATATCTTCAATCCTTTTAACATGCTTGAAAATTGGCATGCCATATCAACTTCTACCTTGTTCATTTGTTTTTCCATTGCATGATTTTACCGATACACTAGTGGTGAGCTTTATTTTTTCCTGGCATACATATGATAAACTGATAACTTGGCAAACTTCCCATTTTATTCATCTATAAGTTGATTATAATACCAAGAGAATAGTGATGGTGCTAAATCAACATCATGACAATATTGAGATATTAGTAGATACTAAAAATCAAAACTTTGGAAGATTTTGGGGTAACAAACCTCATGCTATAATAATGTGTTTATGCATTGTCGGGAAAGTTTTTCCCTTCTCGGCGAAACATTGGGTCTCGCCGTCTGGGTTTAAACTTCCCCGCGAGGCATAGTCCAAAGTCTTGCCTGGAATATTGAGTTGACCCGCAATGGTAGGAAATTGACCGCCAACGGTCATAATTTATTCCCGGTAGTGTATGTATGTCGGTTATGGATCGTAGGTGGATGAATATAGAAAATAGAAAATCGCAACCGTAACTAAACGGTACTACAAATTTTATAGAGTTTATCAAAAAAAAATGGGTCACCACATGGTCGTAACCGATATCTGTTCTCGTTCAATTGTTGTTGCAATACGAGTACACAACACACGGATACAATATGTACACACTTAATGCACCACGGCATGTTGGCATACACTGTTTGGATCCTTCACGATGAAGATCATAACTCAATTTTGTATTCGGGTGCAAGACGGGAAGAAACACAAGGCGAGGCTTCAAGTAGTCGAAATGCCGATCATGTTGTAGAGCTTGTGGAGGATTTATTCTAGTGGCCAGAAAACTTTAGTGGAGATCGAGTAGATGCGGAAGAAGAATACGTATTGTGGTTTCTGTCGGTGATGTTGAAGTTAATGTCCATTAAGGAAGTGTTGGTGAGATCCGGACCTTACGTAGGAGGAGCACCCAAGGAAAGTCCATATACACATTAGAGCCCACCTTTAACCCAAAAAACTAGCCTATTGGGTCTAGGGTCCAATGTGTATATAAACTTTCCTTATACCTTGTAATCTTTCGATGTGGCACTTTGAACTCACATGTGGACATAACGTGGACATAACAGGAAGAATCAGCAAAGTCAAACACTTCTTTCGATAGATTTTGCGAGTATAACAAATCGTTGTACCCGACGCAAAATTCGTACCCTGAATCATATGTCGCAGCGAAAAAGATGTTAAAGATGATAGGAATGGATTGTATCAAGTATGATGCTTGCGAGTATGGGTGCATCTTGTATTACAAACAGTACAAAGAAACCAATATATGTTCTACTTGTGGCACATCTAGATGGGAAGACAAGAGACGTAAACGAAGAAAAGCAAGAACTTACCCTTTCCCGTCGAGAAAGTGCCAGCGAGCCTACCTCTTGCTTGGCCTTCTCGGCAAGATCGTTTCCCACTGCCGGCGGGTCGTTTCCCATTGACGGGAACGAAAAATATCTCAGCATGTGGGAATCGAGGGATCAACCTTCACAGCACATGCATGTATTCCTCCTTACAAGTTGAATATTTTGATGAAACCCTGCACAATCACAACTAAATCATGAACAACAAAGCTTTTTTGTCCAAATAGAGACTTAATCACTCGGTATGACAAACTCAAATATACATGAAAACTATGTTGGTATATGCATACAAGGTTATAAAACTCGAGATTAGGGAGCACATGCAATACGAAAAAATAAGGGCGTTCTAAGAAATTAGTGAAACTCATTTTATACTAAATAAATATTATATATGCATAGAATTACTTAAGCTAACTTGTCTTAGCTTATTTTAAGAATGTTACATTGGGCAACAGACAATCTAACGAATCATGGCTTGTAATTTGACACTCAAATTATTCTCGGCCTATAATGGTCAATTTATTACGGTCCCAATTCGAGAGTGATACTAAGAGGTAAGGTCTCGCATCGAGATTAGAAAATTTCAATACTTATAGGTGGAATTAGTAATCGAAACTTAACTAAACAACAATTGCATAATGCCCTTATAAATCACCTCATACTCTCTCGAAACATGCTCCATCCTCTTTAGGGTTTGTATATAATTTATTTCATGTCTTGTTTGTTTATTATTTTTAGCTCATCTTCAAAAGAACAAAAAATATATGAACTTTTTTTTTCGAATTAATGCTAATTGAGTCAAGTGAAATAATTTATATCCACGTGAACTTAACTGTATTTATCAGGATTATTACATGCAACGACCACATGCACTTGCACATAATTAGTTTCACAGATATTATGTATTTATATTTCTATATTATGAATTCCAAATATTCATAATATGTATAGTACAACCCTTGGCGTCTGCGGATTACTGAACTCTCTTTGAGGATTGTGAAGGATGTTCCACTAGAAATACTTTTGTTATTGCTTCGACTCATATTACCAAAAAAAAAAAGTGAATCCCGCTCTTATAGCTCTAGATAGGTTCAATACATGCATCAAGATACGAATATTTTGTGGTACACAACAATGAGAGAGCTTCTTCACTCTTCCATATACTTGGAGATTTCACTTGGAAAAGAAAATTTTCATTGATTCAAATGATTAATGAAAATCCAAGTCCGTATGTATATATAGAGAATTTATGTATAAGAATCAAATAGTCATTGATTAAATCATTGACCCAGAGTCTAATAAATTTTTTCTTTTAATTAACGGATTAATCATCCATAAATATTATTTACTTTGTATTTATATCGCCAGGCTGCTCTCGATGAAAGACAAGATTTTGAATAGAACACAAACATGATTGTTTTTGTATTTCCTATTTTCTCATAAACTGTTTGTCTAATGCACATTAGAAGATTCAATCAAAGGTCAATAGTGTTAACCTACAATCTTCAAATAAGGAATGGAGATACTTTTATTTGTTTCTTGTTTTGATTTTCAATCTGATTTCATTTTGCTACAATATAGTCAATGACTCAACATATGGACACGCCAAATCAACTTCTACCTTGTTCATATGCTTTTCAATTGCACAACTGTAGAATACATGCATGTTACCACATAATTTACTATGCACAAGTAGTGAACTTTATTTTCTCTCTGGTATATACATATAGTAATCTGATCATATAGCCTCGCAAACTTAGCATTTTATATAATACCGGCACAATAGTGATACTAACTAAACATCATTATTGATCATAATTAATAATGAGATATTAGTGGTTACTAAAAGTCAAAGGCTCGAATCGTTTGTTCTTTTTTGTTTCTTGTGGAGTGTTTGCAATTTTATTTCAATTTCATCATTTCTTATTGTTATGTATCTTTACTCTTATATATTCAAATATCTTTATTTAAAATTAATCATATAAAAAAAATTTGTGCAATCAAATAAAGTTAAAGCTTAAAAAGACATGTATTTTTAATTTATATTCAATATATATAATTAATTAAATTTTAAATGAGTCAGTTCATAATCCTATCAAGTCTTAAAATATTATGATTAGATTTAACTTGTTTTCAAATGCATAATTTTGAACTCGATCTCAATTATGTCGAACTTAAATAAAATACTTGATGAATAAAACTCGAGCAATTTATTAAAAATTCATCACACGAGGATATCAAATCTTAAATAGTTGAACTCTAATTGTGTAATAGTGCACGTTGCTTTTCAACTAAAAGATGAGAGTTAGCTATAGACTTTTGAGCTCTCTAAATCTTTCAGGTGAATTTTTCTTCTGAATAAATTGAGTGCATTATTCAACCGAATATCGAAAGTTCCTCCAACTTGATGCTAAAGGAAATAGTTATTTATGACTTGAATTACCGAACAATCATTCAAATTGAAGTTTTTGAGATGCAACTCACAATATATATAACACTAATGTGAAAGTACATATTGCATTGCGGTAAATATTATAAGAAAACTAGCAATATGTTGCACTAATCTAATATAGGTTCATTGTATAAATAAATGATGCAATCAGCATTGACAAGAGCAAAGAATATCTCAGTATGTGGGAATCGATGGATCGACCTTGACAGCATAAGCATGTATTCCTCCGGACAAGTTGAATATTTTGATGAACCCCTAGACGGTCAAAACTAAATCACGAACAATGCAGAGATGGTTGTTCAAACGTAAGCTTAATCACTCAAAGAGCTCAGCGTGACACTCAAAATTATGCATGAAAAATTATGCTGTCACCAACAAATATGCACTGGCATTTTATTATAGGTATCATGAAAATTTTGCTATCTATATATTGACAACTTCTCTTCTGAGCCAATTTCATCATAGGTATACTGTAAATTATGTTATCTTGATATCTTTTTCTTATCGGTGATAAAGTGGTAAATCCTAATCTAATTGTTTGTGCAGATTTGAACTCCTTACCAGTTAGCCCAACTTATGTTGCTATTTTCATGATATCTATGTTGATCTTTTCTCTTTTAGCAATCACTTTCATATAATTTGCTTTCCAAAACCAAATACTTGAAAGTAACAAAACAGTTTCATGTGATTTCAGGAGTCCCGGAAAGCAATTCAATTCAACAAATGAAAACAGTTATAGATAGAATTGGGTTTTACCTGTGTCTGCAACCACTTCGCAACCTGTAAAGACCGCATACCATGGTGACACTGCATATAGAGAAAACTCTTAGTAACTAAAAAGGAAAATTTATAGCTGCTTTCTTATGTCTGAAATGGATTTCTATAAACTATGTAGACATGCATAGTGAAGCTCATTTGTCTACCATCGTGCTTTATTCACGTGGCAAACCACTTCTATAGAGGTAGTAAAAAACTGCAATGAGCCAAGTAGTTGGTTCATAAAAAAAACTATGAAGAATTGCTACTCTTACGTAAAAGATCCCCTACTGTGAAATTATCAGTTCTGAATATTGTAAACTCGAGATGTTTTGATTATAGGATCGGAAATTGTTGGCAATAAACTTTGAACTATGAAAATAGTAACGAGTAACTTCAGCATTAAAATAAAATTTAACTTATTGGTGGATGTTGTTTATTTCCCACAAGTACTAGTAACAACAAAAGCCTTTGATCTGATGAAGAACAAAATGTGCGCACCATAACGTAAGTATCCTTTTGAGGATCAAATTTGGTAGTCATTTCCGGTCCCCAGCTTGCAAATTGACGGAGGGGAAAAACTTGAAAACCAGGCAAAGAAGCTTGGTCCCTGTCATAAAATGTGTCAGATATGAGCAAAAAGAAACAGAATACAAACATCATAAGACAGATGAAACATCATACTAGCCTGAGACGGCAGCCCCGGACTTTTTAGTAAGAACGAAAAAGAAACTGAAAAACTCCTGCAAGGACATGCTCTAGCTTGTTCCATACGTATTGCATTTGACTCGTATTATAGAACTTAGATGAATCATGAAAATTTTGGCTGAATATCGAAAACAAATTCATCAGGAAGAAACTTTTGAGGATTTTAGTTGCTCTAAAGAGGCTATCTACAATTGGCAAAAACATTGTAGCTACTTCTAATGCTCTTCTATTCCTTATAGAAGAGTATTAAGACATGAGTCGCTATAGACCTGCATTGCTTTATTCAAATCTTAATTATTTGAAGAAAACAAATCAGATTCTTCCTTTTTTTTATTGCTACTCCTTGATATGCTTCCCAAGTTTGTCAGAATACAGCACACATCGTACTTGCGTTACTCTTTGTTTCACTTATGCATCTTGAACCAATTAGTTTGCTCAACTTGCAGATAAGAAAATAGAAAATATATGCGTCAAAAATGAGTCCTGTCCGCCTTTAGATCTTGTTAAGTATAAAATTGAGTACTAAATATTCTCTAGCTTAGTAGTGAAGAAAAGAAGAGTGGAACATGAGAACATACACTTCCTCTGGTTCACGAACATCAATCAATTGTGCCTCCTCGACAAAACTAGGATCTAGCATTTTTGCATGAAACTCTTCAGGTTGAATGTCTTGAAGTACTGCTCCCTGTCTGCGGGATGGAGGAGAAATGAACAGAGACAAGTACATATTGACTGACAACTAGTTAGCCATCCCATGCAATGCACTATCATATACGGATGATATTGTTTTACCAGAAATAGAGTCTTGGGACATACCTCTCCGAAATAACTTGCAACAAGTGCCATCCAAATTTCGTTTTACACCTTACTACTTTGTTCAGAGGCGCATTAAAAGCAGCCTCCTCAAATTCAGGTACCTGAAACATACCAAAGATATGTACATACCTGTGTGTGCGCATAAACTGCATATTGATGAGCTGACAGACGGACATATTGCTGGCCCGAATATAATGCTCAAAAATATAGAGCAAAAGAATAATTACAGTACTCTAGGTATATTGTCCTTTGATCGCTTTGATTCCAAATAACTAATGGGCTTCAACTTTGATTTTGCAGATACCATAAATACAACTTTCATGTCGACTCCAAGATTCTAAAACTCGGGATTAGAGAGAACTTGGCTAGGTGAAAAGTAAGGAATTCTCAGAACTCGGGGAGAAATCAACAAAACCTGTTTTGTATTTAATAAATATTACATATAATTCACATGAAAGACAAATAAAAATATTTTAGTAAAGTACGATACTTCAAACAACTTGATAAGTTTAAACAAAAGCACAAATTATAGAATAGTTTCAAAGCATATGTAAAAAATAAAAATAGAAAATATGACCAACTTTGACCAGGTTTGACCAAGTGAGAACTCGGCAAAACTGAACCACTGAGATCAAGCACTAAAATCCGGTCCAAAACTCGATCAACTCGGTTTTACCGAGTTCTCGGGGAGAACTTGGGGGTTTTAGAACACTGGTTGACTCTAAATCCCGACTTTAGATGTTTGTATTCCTAACTCATGATTTACAAATATGTGCAAGAAATACTGCAATCTGCCAGCATACCATTTGTCCTTTGGTGACCCATCCGAGCATTCCCCCTTCTTCTTTGGATGGACAAATTGAGTACTCCACAGCGAGATCGCTCAGATCTTCTCCTAAACGTAACAAGCACGAGAACATCATTGCATCAGAAAAGGCAAATTGAGCATAGAAGAGTAGAACACACGCAATGTTGTCCAGTCAATTGTGATTGTCGTGACCATATAAATCAACAGAAAGTTTCAAATTTTATAATGTAAAATCAATCTACCTTAATCCATCAAACAATACAGGTACAAATTACTACACCCCTATCTATGAAAAATCACAGAAACCGACCTTGTATAGCTCTCTGCTGAAGCTCTATGATAAGCTTCATGTCCTCTTGTTTAACCAGCAAATGTTGTACTAATATCTCCCTTCCATCTGCAGAGCTACTTTCGGCACTGAACGAAGCTGTAAGATTATACAATTTCAAACCAACACCAACAACGACGAAAATATTGTGATGAAATAGACAGCAAACAAGAAGATATTCGGGTTTCTGCTATTTCTCAACAACACATCAGAAATGTAAACTCAAGTAAAAAAGACATTTTGATTTCATTCAGAAGGAGACATTATTACCAATGTTATAAGAATCCCGACTTGTCCCATTAATCTTCAATTAGTACCCGATTAATCCTTAAATCTGATTTATTTGATTAATCCCTCATTAGTCCACAAAAGGGCCTCTCTGCCCTACTAGCGCCTAGCGTTTTTTAGAACACTGATTATCACCAACAAAAATAAATTCAATAAACAATCTTATAAAAGCTTAAACAAAACCAAAATCAACCCAACTCACCTCCTAAATCCTACAACAGCTACGTGAATAAGGAGCTAAATCAATTAAAAGTTCAAAAACTGAAGAGGGCCATCAAAAATGCTTGCAGAAAAGTTACTGACCTGAAGCTTGGGGGCATGGAAGACCCGCCATGGATGGGAGCTTCCTGGAGCTCAAAGAAGGGAAATTAGTGGAATTAGGCGAAATGGGTAAGTGGGTTTTGGGAAAAAATGTGTGAAATCGAGCACTGAACGCAGAGAGCTTGCAAGAAAATGGAGGTGAAGAAGAGGCGGTGAGGGTGGGAATGAAGGAACCAGTGAAAGCGCTCAGAGTCAAAGCAGGAATTGATGTTGGAGAGAGAATAGAAGATGCTCTCAACATCGTTTTTACTTCGATTTTGATTCTGTGGAGCGAATTGGGGAAGGAAAGTTTCTGCTTTTTCTGGGGCTGAGCTCTCAACAAGGGGGGAATTGGAAAATTAACAGATTGGCGATGATGTCGTTGCTCACTACTGTGGAGGTGACCGCGCTGGATAATTGGGTCTAGCCTAGCCTAGACCCACTGTTCGGTGGACCGGGTCATGGATCGGATATATTTTTTAGGTAAATATTGTGGTGGGCGGCATGGTTTCGGAATCAGACCGGACTGGCTAGGAATCAGATCGGATCGGTTCGGATCTTCCCCTTTTGTAATTATTGGAACCATATTTAGAACCGTTATGTGAGAAATACAGTTCGGTTCTTTGGTTCGATTCTCAGTACTACCGAGTTAGAATAGGTTAATTTTCAATTTTTAATTTATGCTTGATTTATAAGTTGATTTAGACGAATTTGAACCCATGTTATATAAAATAACTTTAATTTTACAATCATAAAAGTACTAACAAAAACTATACTTAAAATTTAATTATTACAACTTAATCGAAAATATAAAGTTTACAAACAAAATAAAAACACAAGATAAATGACATATAAAGTTTGTGTGTGAGTTGCTAACACCCAAACTAACCTTGTTCTTATCGGTTACCTGCCAATTCTGAGTTTAAAAATCAAAATCAAATCACAATCCAATGATTTTCTCAAATTCAGAATCAAAACCAAAACATAAACTATGGTTTCTAATTTTTCGATTTCATATTCAAAATGTTTGCCCCTGGTCATAACCTAATTTCTTTTAATATTTACAATAGAATTTCTCCAACATTAGTTGCAAATGTCATTTCCTTTTGTTTATTTAAAAAAACAGTAATAACATATCATATACAATAACTTTCTAAAAAGAATATATTTGTATTGATTATTTTTATAATTATAATGAAATATTCAGTTTCGACCTACATGGTAACTCTCTTTTCTGCTTTGGTCTTTTGTTTCCTCTGTCAACAACACTGATTGACATTAAGAAACGAAGATGACATTTTACATGGAACCACATGGATTGTTCCTATAACAATAACACACAACACAACCAAATTTTAGTACCCTATATATTGCTTACTCTACCAAATTAAAGCCAGTAAAATGCATGATGGCATGATCTATGATCATATACATTTAATTTCTACATTCTAGTTCGGAGACTGCGAGGTTCTGCCAAACGGACTCCGACTCGAAGCCGGCGTCCAGGCATAGATCAGCAATCCCAAGACCAGGACAATGGCTCCTGCAAGAAAGCCTGTCGGGAGGGAGGATGCGACGCCCAGGTATGGTAATGGCAGCGTGAAAACGTACACTGATATCGGCACTGCCATGTACAAGTAAACGCAGTCAATAGGACTGATCATGATATAACATATACATAAAACTAATGAGAAAATTGTAAGATCACAATTGTCATATTTTCCAAGCAAATATAGAGGAAATGGGCTTCGTGGCATGCATGCAAGCATTGATTTTGAATCTACTGTCAAATGGAATTTAACGCGAGTGATTTATTTCTACATTTTAATGCGATTATTTTAAGCGCTTAAGTGTATGTGGTAACTAAAGGTTACTTGCCCAAAAGGTCAAACACTTGAACTTGCGGTTTGGAGACCAGAGTTCGAGTTCCGAATTCCCTGTCATATAGCATCTAAATGCACAGCCTAACTTCCCGTTATGTAGCAACTAAACGAACTTCCTCTGGATACATCCCTAAGTCCCTCATTACGTAGCCCCTAAATGTATTTATGAAATAGTAACATGATCTTGAGTTCTTAGGAAATTTCACACTTTTCAAGAATCAAATGTGTGTCGCAATAACACAAAACTACAGGTTGATGGATTTTGTTTTCTTTTTGCTCCTAAAGTGGCACGCATATCAATTAAGAGGGGGGACATATATAAGCCTGGTTTGATGAAGTTTTTTATCAGCAAGTTGTGTACCAAGATTTGAGCTCGACTATGCTATGATGAAAAAAGACAACACCAAACTTGACTCCCACCTTAAGAGAGGTCCAACAAAAGTTGGGAGAGAGAGGCCCTAAAGGTTAGGGAGAGAGGTCTTAAGAGAGACCCAACAGAACCTGGAAGAGAATTAAGGTGGGATAAGATACCGCAGCGGGACTTGAACCCGCGGTCCCTTGGACCCAAGTTCAAGTGCTTAACTAGTCGGTCGAGCAAGCGTTGTCTAATTTGACGAAGTTTGTTGATTATATACACACAAAAATGTGTTTAGGGCAGATAAGTATGCATACATGCTAGTAGTCTTCATCTAGTACCGCCATACTAGTCATGGATACCATCTTTAAATTCTATGCATCTTTAGGAGCAATATGTAACAAAGATCTGTATTAAGGGCATACCTGAAAATGTCGATGCAAGGGAAGATACCACCGCTGAAGAAATCTTTAGGAGATGCAGCAATGATATGTTGAAGCCCATATTGACAATAACAAACAGCAAGGGTAGTAACGGAGCACCGGCACATCCTGAGCCAGTTGGATTCAAATTAATTATCAATTCATTTACTTCTATATTTTACTTTCTTACACACGGAGAGCCATAAACCTCTATTTTTGTGAGTGAAAAGTCTCAACTATAACAGAGTGGTGTCACTGCCAATTGGACTAAAATCATGTTGAGAAAGTGAAAAAAAATAAATGACAGCTTACCATTTGATAAAGTGCCAATGTTTAGAAAGCAGGCTGCGCCATCTTTAAGATAGTTTGGCAGCTGATTAAATGGAATGCCCCATAGTTTTGACATAAAAGGTAGGAGAAGGCATATAAAAAACGCCTGCATTAAACAAATATACGAGTACTTTAGATTGCAACTCGGTTGGGCATAGAAATGTTTGAAAATGTCGAACATAACTATGGAGCCAAAGAATCTATATTTTGAATTCACTGCAGGGCACCTACCTGGTAAGCAGACCCAAAAGAATTTACAACAAATAAATCCACTGAACCTCCCTGTAATGAAAGCATAACAGTAATTTAGAAACACTCAATGGATCTATGATACAGAAAATGGGGCGATGTCAACAAACAAACAAATAGGTGCTACTTTGCAAAACAGAGTAAAGAGTTTCTCAAAGATGATAGTGTTTTAACTATTAATATTATTCATCATTTTCCTGGGGATTCAACTCATGTTGGCAGGTTGTGGACTGCCAACAATTTTGGTGATAATAAATAATTTTAATAATCCTGTTTCTCCATAAGATATCAAAATCTAAATAATGTTTGTATTTCATCAAAATTGAACCATTTTTCAATGTTGTATCAACATATGCATGATGTATGGACAATTGGTACATCATAGACAATTGAGGAAATTACCTTCAACCGTTTATTAGCATCCAAGAAAATTACTTCCTGCAAAAGTAAAAGTATCATTTGTTAGATAATAGTAATGCCAATTATGAAGTATACATATTCAGCAACCATTTAGACAGCCTACAACCTTCAGTACTGTATCAGCAGCTTGAAGAAGAAAAGAAAGGATCATCAAGAGGCTCCAGAAAATTCCAGCTTCCTTCAACGAATAGCCAGCACTAGATCCACTGCATTAGTAAACATAAAAGCAGTTTGTCATACCCGAGGAAATTCAATAAGTCTTGCAAAAACTAGAATTTCTGTTACAGAAACTTCCGTGTGAAGATACAAGAGCATGTCATTAGTATGGAAGATACTAGTAGGATCCATAATGTAGGAATGGTGTTAACCTTTGTGAACTTACAACTAAATCAAAGCATTTGGAAAAATTACTTGCTCCATCTTAGCCCTTTTTCTAATATGCTTAAACTTCAGCCCTCGTGGAGAAACGTATTTGTTTGAGGGTGCATGCAGAAAATGCCAATATGATCCATAAATAAATAAAACCACTCACCTTGCTACAGTTATGATTACACCAATGGCCACAAGAAAGCAGCCAAATAGTTGATTTACTCTATATCTCCTCCCAAGAAAAAAAGCTGACAGGAGAATTTGCCATACTAAAAAGGTCTGTGAAGGGAGAAAAACATACAAAATATCCAACATCAGAGTCACTATGGACAAAGGAAAAGGTACAAAATAGTCTCAAACATTAATGAACCAGATAACATTTCTCCAAATTAAATATCTAACTTCAATACTATGTTTAATTTAAAACAGAACGTATGCTGGATGCTTTCAAGCATATATGAATTACTGGATAAGTTGTTTAGTATTCGTAACATTTCATTATCATGACCGTTCTCTATATAGTTTACGCGACTTCATTGGTGGATATATTATACATGAATTTTCACTATCATTTCATTCATCCCAATAAGCTGACTTTAAGATTCATGCAGCATTATTGCTCCATATACTCTTCCGAAAATGGAAATAATTTAAATCATCATCCAAGGTACTTTTTCTGATATATTCAGATGACCATGGAAAGAATGTATAACCAGCCCCCTTAAATCACACCACCCCTTATCACCTAGTATTTCAATGGTTCATAAGTTTTTAAAATCAATGTTCTTATTCTCATAAGTAATTAAGTAGTGCAAGTGCAGAAAATAAAGTAATTAAGTAGTGTGAGTGCAGAAAATAAATTTTGAGTACTACAAGTATCAACTGATATATGCAGCTCAAAAGCTAATAGGTATGGAGTAAGCATTTCTTACCTGAGACAAGATTGGAATTGATGCTCCTGAGAGTATTGCTGGTAGAAGGAAAATAACCAACAAAAAATTGTATGAGATTTTTAAAACATTTATCAGGAAAAGAAATTATGAACTTCTCCGGAGTTCCTTAAAAATGAATAACTATATACTGGATTATCCATGCCAACAAATCTTAAGGGGAGAACCAACAATCTTAATACTAGTGAAAAGAATTTCCTGCTTTTCTTTCCCTCACTTTTTCTAATATCAAAACCTATGACCCTTGAAAATTAACAGTGTGAAGGAAGTAAGTCGCGAAGGGATGAGCTATGTTATACCTCCAGCTGCCATTCCAGTAGCTGCACCGAGAGCTTCCAAGAGGCCAACAAGAACAAATGGAGCTTTCGGCATGGAAAGCATCTCATCTGTAACAATGCCAGCATGGTACCGGAAATACAAAATGGAGAAGTATACAATTACATATCTGGGGAACAAAACAACATGCCGTCAGTTAATGTTGTATCATCAAGAATGCCAAAAAAATATCCTAAAAGGGTGTGCTAAAATAACGGTCCACTTTTCATTATAGCTAGTTATATTAAACACAACATCACTTCATAAGTCAGTAATAACATTAAGTTAGTATTTACTGTGTTCTTGTTGATCAAAAAAAAAGTGATAGCAATTTTAGTCACGAGCACATGGTGTAAAAAACGAAAAGTCAAAGAGGACATTTACTTTAGGACAATGGGAATAAATCTATTGTTAGCGGTTTCCTGGAAAGAAAATCCCCTAAGCCTACACTATGAAGATAGATTGATTTAAAATTAATTACCACCCTGCATACATGATTGACAAGAATAATAGTGTGCCAGTATTATAAGTAAAGAATTGAAAATATGGTATTAATGATGATGAGAAAGTAAGATGGAATAAATATTCTCATCATTAGGGGATAGGTTGTATGATTTTATACCTTCCCAAAAACTTTATGACTAAAAAACTTTGTAAGACTTAGTTTCTAGACCATGGACCAAAAGCAAAAAATACTCTATAGTGGTGCAATTGATTTTTGCTTCCCTTTCCTTTCTCTCTTTCTAGTATAGTGGAAAAATTGGGGAATATACTCAAGAGTTGTGTGTGAATGTGACTCTCCAAGTGAAGAGAGAGAGGCCCATTAGATTCAATGGTAGTCTTTTAATTTGGGCCCACCCAACCAACCACATCAATTCTCTCTTTCACAATTTGCTGCTTCCATTGTATTTGAGTACCCTTTCTTTTTGAGATAGGGACTTTCATTAACTAGTAACTACAAGGGCAGAGAAATGTATCCTCAGTATAATTTATTTTTACTAGAGTTCTTTTATGGATCAAACATATAATAATTTTACAAACTATGCAATTGGAAGGCAAAAATATATTTATTAAAAGAAGTAATAGGTTTTGTCCTAAATTAATATATATGATTAGGTGGATAGAGCCCATTTGTACATGTGCTCCATGGATTTAGAGTCCCACCAACCCTTCTATTAAATTGAAATTAAAAACATATCCACAAGGACCACAACAAGTTAGAGAACAAGATAGCTTTCTCTACCCTTATTTTTTTCATATATAGAACGTTAAAGAAATATCCTCTGTTTTCAAAGCAAAACCCAGTTTCTTACTTTTATAAAAATTAAAATTTTACTTACTTTTTCCAATACATATGGTCTATCAATACAGTAATAAATTTACAACATAATCAATGTATGTTCTAATTAAAACTATTGTCACCTCTATTTAAATATAAAAATACATAAGAATTTCAAATTAATAAAAAATGAGCATGATCTATAAACAAAAATGCATTGTTTCCTAAAACTAATTGGCTGGATTTGAATCAGAAACGGACATGTTCTCGATGCTACAGAGTTTTGTACTCATATTACCAATGGAATTAACGTTACTTTCAAAAAAATGATTTTGGATAAGCTCAAGAAAACAGTAAAAGAGCATTAAAATTGACTCGTGGTTAGTAACAAATCACGATTTCGATTGTAATTAAGAGAGAAAATCGGATTGAAACTTTAAACCAGTACTGAGAAGAATCAAAGACGGAGAGGGTTTTGGGAGAAGGAAGTACCCAAAAGTAGCTAGCTGCGCGAGGAAGAACGGGTACTGCTTGAGCGGAACCAGAGCGAGCTTGTACAGAACCCGATTCCCCCCCCCCATCACCCCCGTAACCGCCGCCGCAACAGCCACCTCCACCGCCCGATCCCTCTCCGCCGCCTCCGCCTTCCGATCCTCCACCGCGTACGAGCACCGCTCCACTCCATCAGCGTCCCCTTCCTCACTCCGCTCCCAGAGTCCTACTCCCGGCGCCGCCTCCAAGGGGCGGCGCCGCCGCGATCTGAGCACGATCTGGTGGCTCCGGGCGGCGAGGCTGGGCGGGAGGGCCTGGACCG
Organism: Geranium brycei; assembly: GCA_036897365.1. Lineage (NCBI taxonomy): Eukaryota > Viridiplantae > Streptophyta > Magnoliopsida > Geraniales > Geraniaceae > Geranium > Geranium brycei. The sequence continues at coordinate 20,413 of JAYMTP010002207.1, forward strand.
ATCGGAGGGGTCGCCGGAGATGGATCGGAGATCTGAGCGCGGCGGAGAGCCGCCGGGAACAGAGCGTCATGGAGGAATCGAGAGAATCAGAGAGTGTCTCTATTTGGGAGAAACAAAATTAAAAATGAAAATGAAAAAAAAAGAGTAGCGATTTTGAAATGCGTGTGTGTATCGCTGTCGATGTCATTAAAAAGAAGGAATATAAATTATTATT